>JANHGB010054874.1:35525-87747 GCA_026283785.1 Coracopsis vasa
AAAGCCAAGATAGGAGAATATCCCACCTCATAATTCCAGAGAGAAGGAAGTCTTTCTAGGGTACTGCAACTTCAGTCCATGGAAAGGGAAGTACTTACCCTTTTGCTTTGAGCAAATAATAGAAATAGTGTTTCCTTATCTCCTGGAACCTTAAGGACTTGAACCTATACGGTCTCTGTTGTGTGGTGCTTGACCTTCACTGGTCTAATTTTAATGCCCAGGAGTAAACTTGGCACAGCTGAAATATAGACAAGATTTCTGTGCAGGCAGAGTAGTTTAACAAGTTCTACTGAACCCCTGCAACTCATACTTTGCAGATGGTTGACCAAATTTTGGTCCATTTTAAAGGCACTTTTGGCAGCCTCTGCCAAATTTCAGGAGTTTTCACCAAATGCTGAATGTGTTAGGATTTAGCATCAAAAGTTTAAGGAAAGTGGGTATAAAATCTACAAAGCCATGGACAAACCTCATTGATTTCCCCTATCCTTGCATTTGGTAAAAGTATTTTTTGCAGTGTTTGCTTGGGGGTTTGTGTTTGGTTTTGTTTTCTTGCTAATTTAGGTCTTTGCCTAGGCTGACTTTTTTTAAGGGTTTAAAAATGGACTTACACTAAATACAGGGTATCGTAATTGGGAGAGTCAGGTGACCTTATGTGAAAAAATACTGCTTAATAATATGTGAAAAAAATGAGAAAGCAAAAGCCTAGCTTCATGTGCAGTGCAAGAAACAAATACAACATCTGCATTACTGAAAAGTGCTGTTCTACTATAAGTTGTATATATGAAAAAGCCAAAACCAGCAGAACAGGAAGGGTGAAAATTGGAAGGCAAGCGGAGCTGAATCATTTCTTGCCATGAGGTGAAAATATAGTTGAGTTATTGTCAAGGACAAGATCCTTGGTGAAAGTGAGGAGAACAGGTACAGAGCAAGTCTTCGGAGCAGCAAGGAGAAGCAGTACAAAGCAATGAGGCGAAAGATGCTTCAGGAAAGGAGGGGCAAACATGGGACATGGAGATTCAGGCAAATGCTAGTGGCATGAACGTTGCTGGCCTGAGAGTGTGTTTTAGTATGCAAAGGAGACAGCCGTGGATCTTCAGATGCCATTTCTGGTTGCATGTTAAGGTTCAGGGTGAGGGTGGCCTTCAATGTGTTTGCCCTGGGAAGGTATGGGGTCTCCTGCGCAATGTTCAACCTGGGGTAGCAGCTCTAAGATGACCTCCAAGGGCCCCTTCCAACCCAAAGCTACCTGTGTGCTTTGGAGCTTAGTGAGAAGGTGTGATCATGGAGAAAGTGGCAATCTCCATTTCAGGAGGAGAGAGCCATGAGGAGTATTTCACCAAAAACTGAGATAACGCTAATAAAAAGGCGATATGCCAGAGTCGTGAGAGACTTGACAGGTATGGGACCTGTGTAGATTAGATTTGCTGTGTGCATACAAACAAGTCTTAGAACAGGCCTTGCAGAGATTTAATTTATAAACATGACAAAATGGGATTTTTATGAAATATGCAACTGGTAGTAAATCAGTTTACTTTTTACTTTGGGGAGATAATCTGAGGAAGAGAACAGAGCCTGTCTCTGTGAGAAAATAAGGAGCATTGATGCAGATACTCTATCACTTGTGATTAAGGCAGATATTCTCTGTGTGTAGATACATATGATATGCATTTGTATCCTCCCCAGTGTTTTCTAGCGCTCAAAAGTAATCAAAATGGAATTTAGTGAAGAAATGATAGCTATTCCACAGGGCATTTTGAAGAGACAGGGAGTTGACCTTCTCCTAGTTTTACGTGTCTCAATTTATGTCTCAATTTTATTTGTCTATACTCATACACTTAGAAACAGAAATAGCTTTTGAGAGGAAATGAATCACTGGCCTCCATGTGAGGAAGATCTGAAGACAAATAACCTCAGCCTGGAGTTTATCATACTTCTGTAATGTAATCACAAATGCTTTTCACCTTTGTGGATGAGCTTTGGGAAAACCTGCATGAAACACTTGCATGCTGCTTTGAGACCAAAGTATGCCGCTGTGAGTTTCACTTAAATACATTTTGGATGATTGATCAGCATCAGCTAGAAGACAGAGAGAAAGTCATACTGCAGGGCAGTATCTCTGATGCGCTCATTTTGCTTCTGTTCTGTGCCCCTACAAGCACTGCTTGCCTAAAAAAGGCCAGGAAAAATTAATGGTTATGATCTCACCTTAGGGGATGGATTTCTCCACAGCCATCAGTGGAAATGGCAGTGGTTTTGGCCTTTTTCATACAGGTATCAAACATCCTGTTCAATAAGCACTACCCAGGGAATGTGTCCTGAAGGGCTGTCATGGCTCATAGCTCTCTTGGCTTCACGATTGGTGTTTTCCACGTCCTTTGGGGAGGCAACCATCTGCAGCAACTGATTCACCCCTCCACGATCTCTCCCTGTCATAAATATTCTGGCACTTTGTTAAGTGTAGTTTTAAATGAGGCACATTTTGGCTTCGCTGCAGCTGTTTTCTTTCCCAAGGTCCTGCACCATTATCTTCTGCAGTCTCATGTGTTTTTTATATTATTCTCTGCCTTGTTGTGCCAGTTGTTCATGAATCTACACAAAGGCAGTAGGTGTCCTAGGGTAGCATGCAATAGGTACTCTTCCAGCTCCCCAACACATTCTCCTCTGCTTTAGTTCTTGCAGCGGGAAAGATTTCCTTTTTCACTGATTTTCAGTGTTGTAACTGCTGCCCTAGTTATTCCTATGCCTCCTGACTGTGCCTGTTAAAAAGCGCTGTTCCCTGATATAACCCAGGTCAGGTGAAAGCTGTGAGTGCTCGGAAATGATGTTATTTTGGGTTTAGAGTCTTTATTTAAACTTCTCCTATGGCACACTTTCGTACAGCTTTGATATTGGATGATGAGTGGATAGTGTCAACACGTAAAACCGAGATCCTGGTCATGGTCAGAGTAATAGGCATTTCAAGTAACAGTAGGAATCTTGCAAAAATGTTTATTCTTGCTTTCCATTGCTGCTCAGGAAGGTGAATGGGCAAAAAAAAATGCTACTGGTTGCCTTCAGTTTTCATGGCTTGTTTTTGTTTCACAGTGTATATGGGCTTTCTTCTGGGCCATATTCTCATTGCTTAAGCATGCAGGGTAAATTGGATTGAAATTTTGGTACACTGACTCTTTTTTAAGACAAAACCATGACGCCTGCATTTGCAGTTTCTTTTACATGGCAAAGAAGCAAGAGACACAAGAATTTCAGCTCTTATTTTCAGGGCAGTCCTAATGCTGTTCCAAGGATGGCCTCTCCAAAGACAGGCCATGTACCACTGAGTTGTCTAGGTGTCCCTCTCTCAGGATGGGCATCTCTTCTTCCTTCAGACCATGGTTTTGGGACACGGTCTCTTGCTGGGAACTGAGATTATTTCAGTGGGTTGAAGCAGTGTCAGCACTTGCAGCACTGTGGACAAGGGTGACTAGCAGTTCCCTGACAACCAGCTTTAGTAAAGGAGCAGGGAGGAAGTAAAGTATTTTGATAGTGGGCTAACAGGAATTGACCTCAGATGGCATTTCAGTCATCTGACACATGGTCTACAACAGATGCTGAACCAAAATTAGAGATACTGAATTAGGGTAAAAGCGTTGCAAAACAAAACAAAACCCAAACAACAAATGGAAAAAAAGTAATAATTTTCAAGCTACAAGGTCAGACTCCCTCCACCCCTTCAGGGCTATCTCCTCATATACTATGTATGTGCAATCTTCTTGAGCCAGAATAAATGTGGTGTGCTATTTTTATCCCATTTCCTCGCGCTCCTGTGCCTATGTCCATGGAAGTCTTACACACACACCTGTGTTAGAGCACTAGCTGTTTCCCTCAAATTGCCTACCAGGGGCTCTTGCCTTTACAAGAAATGGATCCAGAAGCAGAGATGCAGGTGTGATATCGCCCAGGTTGTATGGACACAGCAGTCTGATTATGCCGTGCGTACAGAGCATCAGGTCTGTCAGGTGTCCTTCTGGCAGCACAGTTCCTGAAGCAGTGACAGGGGAGGCAGAAGCCAGCTGGTACCTCCGATACCAAAGATTCCCCTGTGACAGGATTTAGTAAATAGGAACTCCCAGCAATTATTGGGAGAGAGATTATCTGACACAGGAGAAAGACTGTCCCCTACATCAGGTTGCTTTTTAACTGAATACTTTGGCTCTCTTCCATTTTCTTAGGAGAGGGAAGGTAGGAGGAAGGGAAACATGTTACAGATGTTCACTGAACTGAACATAGTGCCAAATTGAGTGAGTTTTTGCTGTCATGCTTAGGTAGGTAACTAGCTAAAACTGACTTGAAAACATCTTAGGCAGAATCCCAGCTTTAAAGAAACCATAGGAACAGGCCAGTTTCCACTAGGTCACAGTCTGCTTTTCCATGATAAGCAAAACTGCAGACTGACAAGAATTACAGTTCTTGGATTTTACTTGCTCTTATTTGGACCACATGCAATGGTCAAATATTGACTGCATAGTCAATAGTTAACTTCAAATGAAGTAGAAAGTGTGCCCTTCTAGTTAGATATAGACTATTTAAATTGTATGCAGTATGTAGGTAATAAAACATTTTTAAAAGCAGAAGAAAACATATACAATACACATGGCTTTCTCAGTGGGTTTTTCTTTTTAATGTTTTTATAAGTTTAATCCAATAAAAAATACGGTATCAGTCATCCAGTAGTCTCTGAGAGGATCATGTAAGAAACGATCAAACTTGTAGAACCAACTTAATGGACAGACTGAATTTTTGACAGCAGAGGCGTGTAGCTGTAGACTGGAACCAAACCTTTTCTGCCAACATTAGTGAATAGTGCTGAAAGCTCATGCAAAATAGGACAAGCTAGACTCGACATATTTCTCACAATTGTTGCTTTTTAAATCCTTGCCTTTGCATACAGAAGTTTGTTGGATTCATCCATTATCCATGTCCTAGGAATTCGATAGAGGTCTCATATGTTCCTTCTAAGAGGATAAAGCCAGCTGCAGTACCCAATTGTAAAGACGTGGTTGCTGGCTTGAAATGTCATTAGGTGTATTATTTGGTATTCTTCTGACTTGAATCTTTCTGATGGAAGTTTATATAAATGCTAGTTCTCTCTGATTTTAGTGAACATTAGAGACAGCACACAATTATTCATTTAAAAAAAAAGGCTCAAGAGGTTATTACCTGGTCCTATAGTAAAGATTTTATCTTTCTAGCAATAACATAACGTGTTACAAAAAGACATTGCATAATACCAGCTGTAGATCTTGGTGTCTGCCTTCTCGAGAAGTGTTTTAGGAATAAGACTTACTTCAACTAACCTGTTCATGTACCTACCAGATTGTGCTGAGCTTGGAATTACTCTGTGTTTTTTTTCTGTTATTTCTAAAAGAGGAGTCACCAACATCAGTGGCTTTGTTTTAATCACGTTTGATGAATAGCAGTTTACTGTGTCATTTCCACCTATTAGGTTAGCTGTTCATTAAAATCTCGGGAGAAGGCACCATCACCAAGTCTTTTTTTCCAGCATCTGTATTTCTTAGTTTTCACTTCAAGTTTGATGTGAATAAGCCATCTGAAAGTAGGATGACATCTGAAATATTTACGATCAAGCTAACTTCTTGTATTAAATAGTTGTTTTTATTACTACCTAGTTCTGTGTGATTTTATTGACAAGCTATACAAATCTTTCCAGAGATATGTTCTGTTGTGTATGAAACAAACGTGGAATACGGATGCTACTGATGAAATTTTGTTATTGATTTTTGTTCACACAAGAAGTGTACAAAATAGTGTCCAATAAAAAAATTGAGACCTTGCCCTGGTTTATATTCTTCTTACTTTGTGAGAGATTTAATTGGAAATCTAACAGGAAATTAAACTTAACGGGAGATTAGATTACCAACTTCATGGCTGACATGCCATGAAAGATGAAGTGCTTGTGTCTTTCATACTGCACTTCAAAGATGTTTTATGAAGTATTTGGGATTTCTTGTGGATTTAAAGATATCAGATATGACATCAGCAGCTTCAGTAGTGAAAATATTCTAAGGTACGTGGGTAGAAAAGCTACTAAAATTCTTATATAGTGTTTGGAAGATGAGGATGAAGAACCTTCTGCGTTGCCATCTTAAACTGAAAAAGGAAAAAGAAAGGTACAGAAGCTAAATCATCTGTACACTGCCTTACTAACAATTCATTTCCTAAGAATCTTTCCAAAGAAGCATTTGGAAGGATTGCTTTTTCAGGACTAGCCTCTTGAGTATTTCATCATGTCAGCCGTTCCACAGGAGTATAAATTAATGGTAACATACCTCTTACGAGTCCCTTTTGGAATTTGCCAGTCTGCCTTACCTGGTACACAGTGTGTCTCTGGGGAAAATTACTCAGAAGTATCTACTTGGCTGTCATTTCTTCATACAAAAGAGATCAGAGTTTAGCCCGTAAAACCAGAGAGGGAGAGAAGGAGAGCTGCTCAAGTCTTTCTGTCTGTCCTCCTTAGGTGGAAAAACTTAGATATCCCAGGGCCAAGTCTTAGGTACCCCAAGTCACACAGAGCCATTTTCACTGGCTTGAGTACTGTGCTTGGTAAAGATTTGTCTCTCTGCAGAGGGATCACAGTGCTTCTTGACAGAATGTGATTTCTTAAAGCCGTGTTCATCCCAGAAGTTGGGTTACCATCCTCCACATACTTTGGTATTCTGTAGCTGTCTGAAGCAGGAAGGAAGCACTTGTGCTTGTGAAACTGTGCTGGAAATAATTCAGCTGTTTACATGTGACAGAAGGCTTTTAAACCAGACTACCTGAAATTGGTTAGCTGTTCCTCTCTAAATTGGAGCTGCCAGAAATACTTCACTGTTGACAAAAGAGGAGGTGAAAGCCATGATCAAGAAGCCCTCTATATGGTGTAATCTAAGGCTATTTGCCTATCACTGGCAACAGCAGCAGGGAGATTCAGCATCTGTAGGAAATATAAATGAAAAGGTTATAACTCTGTATACACCTTGATATGGATTACAACATCATCACAATCATAATCACAAAAGACGGCTAAACTTGGCTATTAATTTCAAAGGCCGCAGTCTTTTTCACAAACTGCATACAGTTTTATGCACACTGTAGTGATTTTGGCATCTGCAGATTAAATATAATTTTAACTCTTATCAATGCAATAGATGGAATTATCTATAGCCCAGAAAAGGTTCATGTATCAACTGCAATATACAGTATTTTCAGGAAGGGAGCTGGAGCGACACATATGAAAACATTTGGAGCCTCAGGTGTTCAAGTCAAAGCACATTGCAAGAGAGAGATTTTGCAGATACCAAGGATGGAGAAATTGATATTTTCTACAATTTTTTCTTGTGCTGACAGTGCAGTTTTAGGTGGAAAAATTAAGCACTCCTCACAGAAATAGCGGAAAAGAACAGTAGGAAAAATGCTCATTTTTGCTATGGGGATGAGGTTTCTTTTGAAGTCAGTGGTAGTTGCTTGCCTATATGGTCTTTGGAAGAGGAAAAAAAAGTCAGAAGACTGCAACAAAAAGACTATGCTTATATTTGAAAGAGAAAAACTTCATTATGATTACCTGATGATACTCTGCCTGGTTTGTTCATTCAGAAAAAGCAGTATTAGAACTGCTGTGTAAGTGGATTGACTGAAGTTTGGAGGGTGGGTTTGTGAGATGTTCCAGGTTAGCCTCAGTGCCATGGCCTTGTCAGCACGCGTCAGCTATAACCCGTAGGAACTAAATCCAACAAGTCATATTTCATCCTTCATGCTTTTTGAACTTAGTCTTGTTTTAACAGTTTGCTGAGTGTACCAGATGATTGATGCTGTCACACTGAAGATAAAATTTATCATTCTGTCATTTTTATTCCGTATTTTAGAATCATTTTGGTGCAAGCTGGAATCTAAAGCAATGTTACACATCTTTTCCTATGGTTCGCTTTAGTTATAAAAATAATCCATCTAATTCTCAGTGATTCATTGGCAGACATTTCCTACATACAGACCCAGAATGAATTAGTAGGCTAGTTGAACCTGAATGTCTTGAAATATATGTGCTGGCTGTATTTCTTTTCAAATGTGCTACAAGGAGATATAAATGAATATAGGATCAGAACATTACGAAACTCATGAAAGGAGAACAATTAGGCACATGTATATTTGGCCTAGTTTCTTAATAAACATCGCAGGATAATATCAGCTATCCACAATTACATGGGATATAATGAAAAGGTCATTACACTGAAAAAAATGAATTGAGCTGAAATTTTAGCATATAATACTGTCAGAGTTTTTACCTGTAAGGATGGCCTGCAAGGACTGTGCTTTGTTCACTTTAGGGCTGAGGCCTCAAAATGGAATTTAAATGGTCTTGTACTATCCATGATTATTAGCAGGTCATAAAATTACTGTAGACAGGAAAGACACTGACTTCTGGTATAGCAGGAGTTCCATTATATACTTCACAAATAGATATTTACCTTATCTTCAAGTCTACTTGACTTGAATTTACTGTTCATATCAAATTATGAAGTTGCCTGTGTCACAAGTCACAAGCTACTGCTGCTGAACCCAGAGAAATAAGGTCCAACTCAGGATAAAAACGATGAGAGCTAAAGTTGCTTGGTCCTTCAGAAACCAGCTGCTGAAGATTGGGTTTGGTTCACTTCCACATGTGCTACATTATTTGCTCTTTCTGTGTTTCAACAGGCCTTGAATCGGGGCATCGCTGCTGTCAAGGAAGATGCTGTGGAGATGCTGGCCAGCTATGGGCTGGCATACTCCCTGATGAAGTTCTTCACGGGTCCGATGAGTGACTTCAAAAATGTAGGTCTGGTGTTTGTGAACAGCAAGCGAGACAGGATCAAAGCAGTTTTGTGCATGGTTGTGGCTGGCGCTGTAGCTGCTGTATTTCATACCTTAATAGGTAAGGTCACTTCACATCTAATTAATGTCTTAATTTGCTTCTTTAGCCTGTTTTTCAAACTGATTCATCTGTAGGTTTAAGATTTCATTCGTAAGGGCAACAGGAGATGCAAAAGAGATTACATCTCTTGGGCTGGTATCACACCCATCCACACTATTTTTATTACTTTTTAAACAGGTTAAGTGGCAGATTCCACCCCAGGGCTCTCCTGCCTGGCAGCAAAACATGCTGCTGCTCTCTTTCAGTCAGGTGTCTGAGCAAAACTTTGGCAAGGTTGACAGGTTGCATGAAGCTGATATCTCAGTCTTACTGTTAGGGATCAACTAGCAGTATCGTCCCAAATGGATTTAGGTTTTCTTCGTAGGTCTGTTTGTCAGAACTCACTGGTATTGTTCATGTACTCCCTCTATACCTATCCCTTTACTATTTATCTCACAGTACAAAACTCTCAGCAAGTGGGTGCCAGCATCCTCATTAAAATATCAGTATAACCCGGTGCTAGTGCATCACCCACTTCTGTTGAATAGTTGATCTGTAAGAGATAATCACTAAGAGCACTTTGCACCAAACTGAGACCAGCTCCCTGAGTGTACTCTGGAACAAAGGAAATACACAAGCAGATATAAACTGAACATAAAAAGTAAGACAGCCACAGGATTTGCCAGTTTCTGAGAGCCTGGAGAAATGGGATATCAACCCAAGCATCCACCACAGCAATGCAAAGTTATGTGACTTGGAAGACTTCAACTTCATCCTCTCCAAGGACTGCACCAGATTCTCTGCACCTTCTGGCTCATGCTGCAGAGCCAAAACCTTGGGACCTCAACAAGGAGGAACAGGAGACTGAAGAAAGAAGCAAAGAGTGTATTGCATTCAACAGGTAAAATGCTAAAAGGTGGGAGCTCTAAGGGAAGGGAGGAAGGAGGTAATGCAACAGCCTATGGAAGCATGTGTTGGTTGACAGGCAGTAGAGTTGAATTGGTGACTAGCAGTAGGAGGTCATTCTGTTGCAGAAAGATGGGACGTGCAAGTGTGATGGTGATAGCTGGAGTTGCTGTGAAATTACAGAGTGGCTTGTGAGACACCATTTATTATTCAGGCTGTTAACATCTCAAGAGCAGGATAGACCATTTCAGTTCCTGCCCAAGTAGGTACAAGACCCATCTGATAAATACAAATGCCTCCTGCTCTTACCCTTTAAAAGGCTGCCAGCTATGTTCACCAGCTTTATATGCCTCCCAAGCACTCCAGTTTGTTTGACCATCATGTCTTCTATTCCACCACTGATACAGCAGCCCTGTGCTGTTAACCTTTATGTTACAGTTATAATAAATGCTTACAGTAACAGCTCACTAGCCATGGCCAGGGATAGGCTGTTGCTAATTTTATAAGCTAAATTCACACATTTGAATTAAGTTAATTCACTGGTATCAATCGGTCAATTCCTTAATATGTTTACAGTTGAGGCTGCATTACTGAGTCAGTAATATAAACTTTGGGCCATTTGTACATTTGGCTCTCATATTTCTTTGCTTGGAATGTTTCTTCAGCCCCCAGAGCTGCTCTTCTAGTTGCTCACTTGTTTTCCTGTCAGTGCTGGTCAAAGATTTTGGCTTTGCCAGCTGGATAAAGAAGTAGTTTGTAGTCATCCAATATTTTATTTTAAGCTATGATAGATTTTAAGAAAATTTAAAGAACAGCTATTCAGTTTCCAAGGGAAAGACATAGCTGGATTTTCTGTGTGAGACTTCTTATTGAAGGGAGGTGTTTGGGGCAACCCTTGGAAAGCATGCCAGATAAGTTTCTTGCCTTTTCCGGGAAGTAGAGCCCTGCAGAGTTCAGAACCTCTGAAATGCCCTCTCTGGAGATACTGGGGAAAGAAAGAAAACAGAAGGCTGTACTTACCATGCTTCAAGGTCCTGGATAAAGGGCTTCGCACAGTCTTTCAGCTGCTTATGGTGGCAGACTGCAAAATATTTTTTAGTATTTTAACTTGTCTATGCCTGAAAATATGCAAAGGCCACAGCAGAGACTGGCAGAGCGCCCGAGAGAATGGAGTTAGTCAGATTCCAGCACCAATTGCCTGGGTGATGTTGCCAAGTTTTATGTTCCAAGTTTTCTCTGAACCTGTTTCAAGTCCTGATTATTCTTCTCTGACCCACAGATGCACAATCTGCCTAGCAGGAGGAAGAGAAGGAGTCCAGTGACAAACAAGCAGCCTCCTAGGACGTGCAAGCCTATCACAGCCTATCTATAGAGGACCCAAATACAGGTTACTGATGCTCGGCAGATGAAAAAGAGAAACAAACAGTGCTCAGGAGACTGAATTTCTTCCACATGCCATGTCTGTGGGGCTAAGGAAGATGACATGACTGTCTGCCATGGACTGCTGAAGCCCAGGAAGGAACACAGAACAAAAAGCCCAATGAAATAAGGAGGAGTACTTAAATTTGGAAGGAAGAAAACAAGCAGTGGTAGAAACACGGTGACCACAATGAATCACCACATTTCCAACTGTGATAGAGACTATTTGCAGTCTGCACACACAACTCCTCACAAACAGCAGCCTCTGCGTAGTTACAATATCAAAACAGACCATTTCTCCCACCTGACTCATGCTTAATTGCTTCAGCACCAGCTCCCCACTACTGCTTCCCCACCGCAGCTAACACAGTCCCCTGTGGGAGTGACTGCCTGAGCCAAACCACTCCAGCTCACAGCTCTGGGTCCCTCAGTCATCACCACACCACATTCCCATGAATATCCACAAAGTCCTCACCAACAATTCCTACCACTCCCCTGTACAGGTGGCAGTAAGAACCAAGAAACAAGTTGACCTTGACCAAAGGGTTTTGAAACCATATTCACATCCCACTTAAAATGCTGCTGCAGACCTCGGTCAGGACAGTACTTCTGAATTTGCTGTTTCAGTTGTGATCTGGAAGTAGAAGATAGTATGCTGCCTTCCTTCCCTTGTGCTACTTTGAGGGCAGCTACTACCACCAGTTAAGGTTTCCTGGTGGGAACTTTGCTATGTAGCCAGGGTCTAAAGCATCTCGTTATTTCAGAGATTGGCTTTTGGTGGAAATATTTGGCTGTAAGAGAAGGGATTCAAGACTCTAAGCCTGTCTATGCATATTTGTGACATCTTACTAAATTGCCAGCTTGACAGAGGAAAGAAATCATTTATATAACATTATGCTAACATGATGCAATTCATGGTGCTGCTGGTAAGCCCCCCGTACTGAGTCCTTCTAACACTAGTGTCATGAAAGACATGCACATTTTTTTGGCAATAAAACAGCATTGTTCAGCCTTTCACTAGTTTACTGAGAAATAGTATACTGATTCTTTCCTTTTGCATATTAATATTGCTTTCCACAGCTCTCTGAGGTTCTGGAAATGACAAGGCAGAAGTGACTTTGAGGAAAAATCCTCTTTGCTTAAATAAACATCCTTAACTGGAGCCTACTACTACTGATTAAAAACTTTAGTAACCAGGTGAACCTATAGCAGGCTGGATGGTTGAGACATGTGAGTGATTTGGTTTGTGCCAGTTTATTACTGATAGGCTAGTGAGCATGGGCCACTACCTTCACAGACTGCACAGGGGAAATCTTGAGCAGTTACTAGCACTTCAACTGATTACGTTGAACTTCCTACATGCATGGTCACTGCATTACATGAAAGATCTGCATAACAAGTGAGATATAGGTGTAATCCCACCACTTTCAGGGTGACACTACTGTAATAACAGAGTGGTTTATGATAACCTGAGGGTTTTTTTCTGGTCAGTCTTGTTCTGGTATGCCCACTGTAATGACCTGTACTAAACATTTTGCTCTGAAAAGGATGATAGCACAGGGATACAAAGCAGAATATAATCCAGGCCTGCATTTTTTCTTTGTTCTAAAAGATGATAAAATGTCATTCATTGAAAATGTGTCCTATTTAAGCATCTTCAAATGGCCATTGCTAAAGCAGCAACATGCTTCCACAGCTGTCCCTGCCCCTTCTTCCACAGCAGAGGCAGTTTCATATCAGCAAAGTATTCAGGGCAAAGGAAGAAGGAAGAAAGACTATGATCAAAGCATTTGTGGGTTTTAGGATAGCAAGAATTGAGTTTGAGTTATAACAGGCTAATTTTGAGATTTATGAGATGTTGGCCTTCCTGAAGATATTTCAGAGACCAACAATCATAGATAGATTTGTGAAAATCAAAAATGCAATTTTGGAACTAGAGCTGAGCACAGAAAAAGATGATTGCAGTAATCAGACTGCCCTGAGATGCTCTTAATCTGGTTTGGTTTGTTGGGGTTTTTTTTAGTTCATTTATTACTATAAGCAAAAAAAAAATCACAACACTAATCAAAGATAAAGGAATCTTTTGTACCCTCTGCTATCTCCAAATGAAGATTTGCTATTCAATTTTTTTATTTTTATATTTTTATGAATAGCATTTATCTATCTGCCCAAATCACTTACCTGAACAAACTACTGACCAGCACCAGTTTTGGCCACGTGAGCCATCCTTCTTACCAACAGCAGAATAGATTTTACTTATCAAGTCTCACAGTTCATTTTTTAACTGGCAGTGCAATATGAAATGGAATGCATCTAAAGAGAACACATTTTAACCCCAAAACATTTTTGGACTTTTTTTCCCTCTAGCAAAGCTAATATTGACATATGTAACTGTCTGGAAGTGAATGGTATCACTTCCTATGAGGGTTTCTTTTTGTTTTCTTTATGATGTAAGTGTAACATGCCGGGTAGTAGACAACTCCAAAATGACTGTGGTAGAGCTATTTGTTGAGACTGCTGGCATCATTAAGAGTATGTTCAGTTGTTTTAAGAATGTCTGACATTTATGGTAGTAGTGGCCTTGCTAGAGAAATCGGTGTAGAGAAGAGGACATCCAATTAGCTATGCAGTTTTCAGTGTCATTTCTTAAGCTTCTGTGTCTTAAAACTCAAGTGGAAAAGACAAAACCAAGAATTCCTGCTTAGATTCTGTAGCAAAACTAAGCCACGGGCATATCAAAATATATAAGGTACTAGAGGAGTGCAAACAGGCAGCTTGTCTTGAGGCTGGACTACTCTGTTTTGGTTGAAATTATGCAAGGAATGGGAAGAGCCATCTGCTTTAGATTCATGTAATACTCTTCAGCTCTGTTGTCTGTGTTATTAATTTTGTACTATGCTTCATAATAAGTTTGTAAGGCTGGCCAAGGTTAAATTCTAATTGCATCAGCAATTGCTTTATTCACAGCTTTGAGACGCATGCCTGTATATTTGTCAGTAAATCTCACTTGCTGAGTCCTTCTTTCTGAGGATGGAAATGTTTCTGGACATCAGCAAAAGTGATTGTGTGCTTTCACTGCCATGTGGAACAGCTGGCTATTTTAAAACTAGCTATTAAGCTTTCCCATTACAATTTTAAAATCAAAATCACATTAGAAAGTACAGTTACAGTTTGGGGGGGGGTTGTTTGGTTTTTTTTCTTCTCTGGATGGGAGAGAGAAAAAAGAATCTTAAAGCAAATGAGGAACTGGAACAGGCTGCCCAAGGAAGTTGTGAATTCTCCATCCCTGGCAGTGTTCAAGGCGAGGTTGGACAGGGCCTTGAGCAACCTGGTCTAGTGGAAGGTGTCCCTGCCTGCAGCAGGGGGTTGGAACTGGATGATCTTTAAGGCCCCTTCCAACCAAAACCATTTATGATTCTATGATTCTTACAGAGCACAGTGCTGATATCTCTAGAAATCTTAAAAATGTGGTGCTGTGGGCTGTGGTGGTACAAGTCCCTTGAGAGCGCTCTGCCAATAAACTACAACCCTCTGGTGAACTGCCTGTTCCTAGAAGTGAGAGTAGTTCAGCCTCTGACCCTTCTGATTCTGTGTGCTTCCTGGTGTCATGCAGCAGTTTTTAAGCTTTTGTGCAGGAGAAGAATAAAGCAACTTCAACAGAGCCTAAGAGTCAGGTGGATGAGTCTAACCCTCACAGCAGCCTTCCAAACGTCTTCATTCAAATAAGTCAATTCCGAAACATCCATGTACTGCTGTGCCAGAAAAGCAGCTCTCCACAGGGAGTTACCACGCAAAAATCCATGGATAACAGAGTCTTCAAAATACTGAGCAAAAATCAGTGTATGGTTATTCATGCAAAAAATAAAAAGGGGCTGTTCTTGATGTGTGGCTGGACTGCAACAATCACATCAACACTTTGAGAACTAAACTGGCCTCGTTGAACTGAGGAAAGGTTGAAGTCCTGGTTTAAAGTTCTTCCCCAACCCCATTCGAAAGGAAACAAGGCTGGGAATGCCTCAGGAGGATGGCTAAGCAACTTGGGGATTTCTGGGAGAACTGGGAGACTGCGAGTCTAACAGTCATAGTTCGGATAAAAGACATATAGATAGGGACCAGCATAGGGAAAGGTGGAGTTTCTAACATTTTAGCATCTTTTGGGCGATCCTGGATATCTGGATGAGGCTCATGCCTGTTCCAACCACCTGTCAAACCACCTCCTTCTATTTTACTACCTTGTTTACCCTGTCTTGTTTGGACTGAAAAAGCCTTTTCAGTTCTGTTAACCATTTACCTGCTATATCGCTAAGCCATCACAAAACAATGAGGACTTAAACTCCTTTTTAATTGGTTCCAAACACTTGTTTATGAGTTACAAGAGAGTTTTAGGCTAAAAAGATTGAGTTGGGCAACTAATGTTAGTATTAGTCGATCTGATTATGTGACGTGCATGCATGAAAATGATAACTTTCCTGAAATACCATGGAAGAAGGTCTGTACAATGATAGTAGAATTGTTATATATGTAAAATCAGATAGATGTCAATATTTGAAATAATTAGAAAAGACACTAATGGGAGAGAATTGAGGTAAGGTTCCCTATTCACAAGTAATTCTGCCATTACTTGTGTTGGAATGTTGACTTTATGAACTAATCAGGCTTTCAATAGCTATTGCAAGTGTATAGAGGAAACTAAGTAACAATATGCAGATCTAGAATATAGTTTATTAAAGATTAAAAACTATTTGGATTATTTTTAACTGTGCATATAAATTCCCATAGTTCAGAGACAGCAGTCATAGCTCTTCATTATTCCTGGTCACTGGGAGGACTCGGGGGTTACTAAAACAGCTGGATAACATGGGTACCAACAGAGGTATAAGGAGTTCTTCAGAGAGCTGTGTGGTGAATCCTTGCATCTGTGCTGTCTTTAACCCAACACCTTGGGAAGAGAGACCTGGCAAGAGATGTATTGCCCAGCAGCAAAAATTCTTGTCTTGAGTTGAAACAGGACAGTGAAATAACATACTGGCAGCCGGAAGTGGCAATCCCCTGGCTTCCAGTGGTTCCCTCTTCTGACTGTGGCTCCTGAGATGTGGGCTGTAGATAAGGAAGGAAACTAAGGCCGGTCAGGGCTGCCCAAAGACTGTACAGTGAAGGGTGCAGTGCCCTGACAGGTCCCAGCAGAGGTAATCATTAGGCAGAGTAAGGGAAAGGCTTAATGAGTGTGATTTTTGCATCCTTTCACAATTCATAGTATTCTTTTACAGCTTTGGGCAGGTTTACAGGTAACGTCATATGAATGCAGTGCCAATAGATAGTGTTGGTATTTATAAGTTACTACATCCCATGAAATACACAATGTCTGGTGAAAACAGCTTTTCTAACAAAGAGCCTTGAGTTAATGAAAGACCAGTAGATTTTCTGGAGCACCAGTGTGTTCATTTAGCCAACAGATGTGGCACTTAATATACCCATGTCCCAACCCAGCCATTTGTTATCACTCTTCTGCCAAAGGTTACTTGAAGAAGAACCATGAGAGTACTCCTTAGTCAGAAACAGCAGCTGGCAAGACTGTAATACCCTGAAGCCCCTGCAGCTGTTTACTAAGTAGATGCATGTCCTAGGCAGCACAGCCTTTCAGGTACTTCTGAGTAGCTCACCCAGAGCCCATCTGTAACCTTTATTATTCATTTCTCTTCTTGTGTCTCTACAGCATATAGTGATTTGGGGTATTATATTATTAATAAGCTGCACCATGTGGATGAATCAGTGGGAAGTAAAACTCGGAGGGCCTTCCTTTATCTTGCTGCCTTCCCTTTTATGGATGCCATGGTGAGTGCCTGATACAGAACTGGATTTTAATATTCAGGTTATTTTTTCTTTGGTGACCTTGGTTCACAAAGTCTGTTACCTGGTGGGAAGCTGCAGGTGGGCAGAAGGAAGGTGTGTCCTTTGCAAGTAGTAGCTCTGGATATACCTGGACACGTTGTCCCATGCTACCTGGAAAAAGCATCTGGTTGGGCATACAGAGCTCATAACAAAAGTAAAAACCTCAGCTGTCCCTTTAGAGTTACTGTGTGTGCATGCTGGAAAGCACTGATCAGATCACTTGCGGAGCTCACAGGGAATAAGCTCAGTATTTTCTCAAAGCACATTTGTTGAAAATATATTTCTCATCATCATATTTACAAGCACAGCTAAATCCGGTATATCTCGAATGCTTGAGAAAGAGCACCCACACGTGGGGGGGGCTGCTGCTTCCCAGATCACGAGGCTTACTGCTTGTGGCCTGCACAACATAGAAATACAGCAGCTGTCTTTAATGCCTCTACTTCTGTGTAAAACTGATAAAGAACAGCCTTCTTACAGCACACCTCCACAACTTTGTCTGCTTGAAACAGTCTCTGACCATAAGAAGAAGTTGGATCATTAAGTTTTCTCTTACGGTATATATATATATATGTATATATATATGTATACACAGGACTCGGTATAACTCAGTGGGCCAATGAGGATTACACTTCAGCGGTGCATCCAGCTGGTGAATGATAATAAATATTTTTTTTCCTTGAATTATTTACTATGATAAGCCATCCTGTGCAGCACCTGGTTTATGAAGAAGGAGCAGTTTCTTATTAGATCTGTTCAGAAATTTCTATGCAGTCTATAAAGTTATTCCTGTTCTCCCTGTAAGCCCTGACTATAAGGAAGTGAATGCAGCAGTGCTTTCTCTGTATTACTAGCTTAACATCTGCCCAGGTTCACACCAAATACTGCTGGTAGAAAATAGCTTTATAAGTAAGTTGTTTGTGTACAATATAACAACCAGAAAACAGTATTCTGGGACCTGAAATCATTCACAAATATCATAATCATTTCCCAAACTCTCCTCTGTGTTTTTTTAGGCATGGACCCATGCTGGGATTCTGCTGAAACACAAGTACAGTTTCCTGGTGGGATGTGCGTCCATCTCAGATGTCATAGCTCAGGTAATGACTCCATTTAGCAGTCACTGTTTCTGTTGTGTTACGGACTAGATGCTTTCCTAAGCAGGTTCTCTCTTGCACAGAGAGAGTTGTTCTCTATCGTGAACAACACGCCAGAGGAAATAATCTTGTGGTTTGTTCTCTGGCTGCTTGCTCATCTTGTGGAGGCTGTTTACTGACAGCTGTGGTTTAGGCTGGTCTCACTTGACTGGATCAGCTCAGTCCCAAACCGATGTCAGGAGATGGGAACCAGGATTCTTTGGGCTAGGCTGTGTCTTACAGCACCTCCACAACCATGTTTCAGAATGGCTGAAACATGTTGTGCATTCTCATGTGTGACATGCATCACACAGTTGCACTGAAATCCTGAGTGGGGCTTGTAGATGGGGAAGTGAATGAAGGCTTGATTCTCCAGTTCACTTGTCAGTTTTGCCCATGCTGTCTGATCCAGTGAAATACAGTAGTGTAAGCCATCTTCCAAGAGCCGGTATGGCACTGTTCTTGTTACTGGTCCAAAAAGTGAAGGCTCAGAACTGCAGCAGAAGGGACGTGCTGACAGATCCTGGGTGATGCAGAGAGGACCAAATGTTGCTTCAACTTTTATTTGTGGGGGAGGTATTAATTATCTTGTTACTTTGTACTAGATACACCTAAAAACAACATTCATACACATTGCTTCTGGCCAGTGTTGCAGCAGTTGAGAACCAATACACCACTCTCTTTTTAAAGCATATATAAAAATATTACTAAATGGAGAGTCCCAGCACCTGTAAAACAGTTGCTGTACTGTCCCATTACCAGCTTAATGGTGTAATGACTGGGTAAGAAAGAGGCTAATAACAGTACAGCATCAAAGGAAACATGAAATCAACAGCACTTAGTTCAATTTTCCATAGCATTTTCCTCCCACTAAATATGAGCAAACCATAAACCAGGTTGAACCATTCAGTCAGCTGCTATTCTGTGTTTTGCATGTCTGCCCCTCTACAATACTGGACTAAATCCCTGAAGACAATACTAATTACTGCACATGACCTTAGCCCTCAGGATATGCCCTTGTTCTGATGCGACCATGCAAAGTTTGCTGACCCTAGATGCATGTCAGGTCATATACAGCTAAAAACAGAAACCAGTTCTTCCTTTGGCCATGGCACACATGCCCTTTCAACAGTGGTTGGTGAGTGGGGTGCCAGGACTGTGCAGAATAAGACACCTGTCATCTTCTCTTAACAAAATATTGCACAGAGCAAGAGCAAATCCAGAATACAAGAAGTTGTGACTCTGCATACCCCAGAAATCCCTACACCTACATGCTCTCCCTACACAAGCAATAGATGCACAGGCAGTAGCTAATTCTCTTTGGCTTGCTTCACATACACACTTTTTGTGACTGCCTTTGCTCCTGTTTACTGAAAACCGATTCTTTTGTAGGGTTCAGAACAGCAAAACCTCATGAGCAGCATGGCCTGCCTAATAAACATTTGCACAGTGTGATTTTTCTCAAGTATTTCTTGAGCTTTAGCAATGAAGGAGAGAGAACCTGCTTCTGAACAATGTGTTTTGTATTTCTTGTAACTCACGGGCATGCCAGCATGTCGCAGCAGGGTTGTCCTTGATTCTGCTGTTCACGGCACCAAACACAGTTGGCTTTCCAGTTGTGCCCCCAATCCAGAGACATCTAGAATTCAACAGGCACACCATCAGCTCTGTACTTAATGAAGAGAATAATGTCATATTAATTCCTTTGCGTTTTTTGGACTGGGAATTTAATCTTAGGAGATTGAATTATGAGCTGTTCGTTAGCTCAAAACTTTCCATTTCATTTGCATCAATGTGCTCAGATAGCTGAGAAGAGAATGATGAAATACTGAAATCTCACTCAAAAAAGTAGAAACGTAGGATGACGTAAGACTTCCTGCTTCTAAATGGTGGAATGAATACTTTAAAATATCTGACTTTTTAATTGCCACTGCCCCACACCCTGCAAAAAAAAAGTAATGCTTACAAGCTGACCCTAGAAGCATGTTTCCAGCCTCAGTGCATATCAGAATAGCACATTCTCCTGGGAAGCGTGACAGCCACATGGCTCCTGACAGACCTTGCCAGACTTTCATGCTAACCTATTTATGGCTCCTAGTCTGACACCTCCCCATACCTTCAAGTACTGTTTAATAGAGCTTCTGTATGATGTTAACTCTTGTTCTTCTCATTTGTATGACCGAATGCAGGGGGATCCTGGCTAAAGTTTCAAATGCCATAAGCTCAAAGTCAGATAGATACTGTAGTCAGACAAGAGATAATGCTGGCCCTAAAGAAACACACAGGCAGATTACTAATCATTTATTTGTTTGCTCTGCAGGTTGTTTTTGTAGCCATTTTGCTTCACAGTCACTTGGAGTGCAGGGAGCCTCTCTTGATCCCCATCTTGTCCTTATACATGGGAGCACTTGTCCGATGTACCACGTTATGCCTCGGATACTACAGGAACATACATAATGTCATTCCTGACAGAAGTGGGCCTGAAATGGGGGTATGTCTCAGTACTTTGCACTTTTTTGAATAATCTCAAACTTGCGCTTTGTGTTACAACACTGTATTAAAACCACTGTGCATGAAGGGCCTCCTCTCTCCGTCCTGCAGGAAAAAACATTTTCACTTAAAGAGACATGGTGAAAACTATCCCAGACAGTGCACATGAGGCAATGCTTTCCATGGTATGGATGTGCTGCCTACTGAACATCTCTATACTGAGCTGTAAGCCAGTACAGCATGAACAGTACAGCATGAATTTCCCTTATTTCAGAGGGAAGAAAGTCTCAAAATTCCTCTTTTTCCTCAAATGTCATATTGGTTTTCACATCTTCGTCTGGTAGCCAGAACAAATTATGCAGATAGGGACCTTATGCATTATTTATTGAGATCCATGACACAGCTTCTTTTGAATCAGTATTACTAACATGAGTGAAAATATTTTAGGCTCGTCATGAAAACTGTTGAAATGAATGTACCCAACTGACAATGGGTGATGAAAGCACAAATCCTTTCTCTGTGCTTTCGGTTCAGTTCTGCATGAGTTTTTTCAAACCCACTTCTGCTTATTTATTTTTTCCTGTGTGTTGCAGGGAGAGGCTACAATAAGGAAGATGCTGAGTTTCTGGTGGCCTTTGGCGTTAATTTTGGCAACTCAGCGAATAAGTAGGCCCATTGTCAACCTTTTTGTTTCCCGGGACCTAGGTGGCAGTTCTGCAGCCACAGAGGTAAGAAAAGTGCTCTCCATTACTGCAGCTGATCACTTACATGGAGTTACCTTGGTGTTTCTCTTCCCAGCCATGCTGACGAGAAAAAAGTTGTCTTAAGTACATTTCTGTTTAGTGCTCTCTCTACCCTTGAAGCTTGAAACAGTCTTGAAGCACACTGAAAAAAGTATCTCTCCTGGCTGGGATATGAAATGCACCCTGTTTCTCTTGAGGAATTTCAGATCACTCCAGTAGTCTCCTACAGCTGATGGGGGACAGGCTTCTGATTGTGGTGCAGAGCCTTCACCAATGATCAACATGAGCTGACCTATTCTCTTAAGAAGTGGGAGGACCTTTGCTGTCAGTTTTTCTATGGGAAAGACAAAGCTGTAAGATACTAAATGGAAAGGAAAATTCAAACAGCTGATGCCTAACAAATATTCTGTCAGCACTGCTAACTTGTCATACCTGATACTGTGTGTTTCACTCGCTTGGGAGTTGCCAGTGACTGCAAATAAACAGCTGTGGAGACAGAATTTAGGAAATGTAATGCTTTTTACATGTGTAAAAACATCTGCAGGAAGAGCTCCCTAAACACCTAATATGTGGGGGGGGCGTTGTGTCTTTGATGTACCTCTTGGTCTGTAGTTGTGAAAGTGAAAAGGGGCTTGTTTGAAATTTCAGGCAGTGAGTTGTTTCTCGTGATAGAAATGAACATCTGGAATGATTTTTGTTTTGTTTTTGTTGATGAGCACCAAAATGAGGAAAGGGTAGTTTTTTTGTCTCTTGCCCCAGGGCAGTTTGATGTCCAAAGACAGTCAGTCACTGAGGCCTACTCTTCTGTAGTCTGTCTGTCTTAAACCTGGTTTTACTTATAAATAACCAAGTTAAATATATATAAATTAAAATTATGATGTTTGATCCGAAGCTACCGAAGCATCCAAAGCAATGTAAGGCATTCTGCTACTCTGACATCTGTAGGTAAAATAACTCAGGAGCAGTGAGGGAGGTATTTAGCTGGCTGAGGGGCACATACCAATTCAAGTTAACTATAATCCCAAAGTATCAGAGTGATGGTGAAACAAGAAAGCTGAGTAACATAGCTTCATGGCACAAAAGTTTTCATAAGCTTAAAATACCAGGCCAAATGTGGCCACTGGGACAGCCTTCCTGAAACAAAGAGCTTCCAGTCACTTGCATGGTTTCTCACTGTATCAAGGTCAATTTGGTGATGATCTTGGTAGAAAGTGGCAACCTGTGTTAGTTTAATTGTTCTGTCAAAGACTTGGTGTTCATGTTTCCCTGTCTCTTTTCATAGGCGGTGGCAATTCTGACAGCTACGTATCCTGTGGGACACATGCCTTATGGCTGGCTGACAGAGATCAGAGCAGTATACCCTGCATTTGACAAGGTGAGTGCCTATGTTATGGGTGTAATAAATACCTCTCGTGTGGTTTTGCAATGCGTGGTCCTCCTCTTTCCATGTTACAACATTTTGATTTAAGGGTGTCTTCAGTGATGTCAGAGGGATTTCTGCCAAACAAATATGAAGAAAGTTAGTTCATGGCTCCATAGCAAAGTGTAACAGATTCTTTAAAAAATAAACCAACCAAAGATTAACTAAGGCTGTATTAATAGACATCTATTGTCTTGTCTTGTTTCTCTTTACTTTTGCTTTTGATACCTATTGTTCCTTGTCCCACTGATAAGGTTTAAAAATCCTAGTTAAAATATTGGTTTAAGTGGCTTCAAGCTCTTGTCTGATTTATGATTTTAACCTTAGCTCTGTGTTAGAAGGTATTGAGCTATCTTTTGACTACATAGGTGCTGTGTTTTTAAGGATTAAAAAAAGTCCTCACTTACTATGATGTAGCTACTTAGCTAATGAAGTGACTTCTCACAAAGTGTCCATCAGTAAGTAAGCAAGCTCTCATCTCTGCTCCCGATTCTGTGATATCTCTCCAGTGGGTTTAGGTTCATTTGCTTATGTTAACATTTAGCAAAGGTTGTTTCGTAGACTGACAGTAACACAGATAACATGCATTATTTTAGTAGTACTGGTCATGTAATTATGTGAGACTACAGGGATTGCTCCTGGAACTGAGCACAGAGTAAATACATAATCAAAATGAATTTTATTTAGGGTCTTTTTTTGCTCTGTTTTAGAACTGGTATTCACAAGCCTATATGTTGTGCAAAGAACAGTCATCTCCTGTGACACTTAATTCAAATGCCAAATCCTCTCCTTCCCTTTATTTACCAATTAGTAACTGAACTTTCTAGCTCCAAATACTGATGAAGAAAACGTTTGCTTGCTCCAGGATGTACTTAGCTGAAACAAGCCCTGTTTGAAATCACCCACCATATTTCCCAGAATTTAAAACTAAACCAGAGAAAAATCAAATCAGTCATTTCTTCTTAGTCTGCCTGTGTACAGCTAAATTGACCTCTGAGATAAAATACCACATGCAGCCAGATCATGTTGCTGAAAAGGAACTGCAGATGCAAAACCAATGAATTGCAAGATAAAAGTGGTTTGTGACAGGAAACACAGGGGCTGCTAACCTCATCCGTTATGAGCCACAATCAAATGCACTATTGCCAAGTAAAATTAACAGCAATTAAGACTCCTAAATTCAGGTCTCGTTTAACTGGTGGAAGATGTGCTGACAGCTTTAGTGGTGACAGGATTAGACCGTGATTTGTCTGTTTATTTCAGTTAAAAGGCTTCTCATCGTGCTCTTGTGGAGCAAATGTGAGGAAGAAAAAGCTGGAGTAAGGCACAAGTAGATACCATTTATCTAACTGCTGAAAAAATACACAATGGGGATTATATGTTTTAAGAGCAAATTGGCATAAAAATGTGCTAAGTGAGGTAGCAGCAGTATAAACGGTATCTCATTCTGGCAACCATGTGTGCAAATGCCTCCACCGTACCTTTCAGACAATAAATACCAAACCAGAAACCACAGTGGGTTTTTTAGATCGCTGTGAGAATTGCTTTACCCTCGGTCACACGCCATTCTCATGTCACCATGCCTTTCAAAACCTTTGTTTCCTTAAGCTGAGGCTTTCTCAGAAGAGTCCAGGTAGAAGCACTTGTTATTTCCAGGCTCTGTAAAGCCTTCTTTACTGTGATTTTCAGATGCTGAAACAGTTTGCATGCATGCAAACTCCCATTTTGTTTTGTCAGTTACTCAGAAAGCTGGCAAGGCTGATGGCCATTGGAAGCACACTGCATTGCCTCAACAGACTGATAGGATTTGGGATCCAGATAGCATGCTCCTCTTCAGTGGCTCTACTGGCAAAGTCAGATTCTTATCTTCACAGGGAAATCGTTACCTCTGTTTACATTCGTAAGACAGATGCAGGGTCCTGTTTCAGCCTTTTATGAGACTCTGTATCCAGAGCAACCTCATGGCTTGCAGGTACACTCAGGTTAAGGCTTACTATTGATTTTCTGAAAGAAAACAGGAATATCCTAGTTCTGTGCTCTGGTTGCTGTTTTACATGGTGATAATGCTATTACTCTTAATAGACCATGCTGTCTGATTCAGAGCAACACCACTGGCTGAGGGAGGACTTACAAACACTTAATAGATGGGAATGGATACTGGTTTTGCTCCATAATCTACACAGTGTTTTGATCCAAGAACTAAATAGTGTGCAAGAGAGAGGAACAAAGAGTATGTGGTCAAAGGGTGGAGTAGAGCAAGAGCAGAGTTAGCAGCAGCAGGGTAGGAATGAAAGAAAGACCCCCTTTTCTTCGCAACCCCTTTGGATGGCTGGATTGTGGTCACCACAAAAGCTTTAAATTGCACAATTCCATCAGCTTCTTGAATGTGTGTGAAATGGCATACCCTTCACAGAGCTCAGGTTTGGTTTGTCCACTCTCAAGATGGGTTGGCGTGAGCTCCTCTTTCTCTTACAAGTAATTCAGTAAAGGAGGCTGATCATGTGACAGATACTGCTGTTCTACCTGCATTGCATCAAGGATGAATAAATGTTGTACTGCATCTCATGGTACAGGTTTTATCAGCGTGGGCACATACTTGTGTATCTCAAACAGCTCCAGGGTGAATGCAAATTATTACTACAGGGATCCTAATGGTGCCCTGCTTTTGGTATCCCATCCGCTCCTTTCACAGACCATTTAGTTTGGTTTCATGTGTGTTCCCTGAGGGCAATTTTAAATCTTCAGCTTC
Source organism: Coracopsis vasa (assembly GCA_026283785.1). NCBI lineage: Eukaryota > Metazoa > Chordata > Aves > Psittaciformes > Psittacidae > Coracopsis > Coracopsis vasa. The sequence continues at coordinate 61,204 of JANHGB010054874.1, forward strand.
ATTTGCAATATTAGACATTTGGAAGAGGGCTTTTGTTGTTTTAAATAAAACTTCTCTGCCATGTGAGTACAGAGCCCATGTTCAAAGTGGAACACCTAATAGTCCTAATTATGTTCTGTTCATTAAATGGCATTAATGGAGCCAGCTGTTCCAGGAGCTTTGTTTGTATTTCCTACTTGTCTAATTGAATCAGTAAGGGTGCTTTCATTGGTGTATGGGTTTGGTACCACTCTGTGGTAAAAGGGAATGAAGTCCTATTTTTCCTGTGAAAACATGCTACAAACTTTAAGGTAAAAAAGAAAATAATGTGGAGTTTCCTCAGAAAGAGCTACTACCCTTTTTCAAAGCTGAATTTGTTAAACAGGACTTATTCCTTAGAAAAGTAGGGACATTACTCAGCCCTCTGTAACTATAGGAGCAGTTGCTGTCAGTTTAAGCAGAAAATATGCCTTGGTGGTACAAAGTACTCAGAAAGCTCTAGGTTAAAAAGCAAACAAGCAAAGGCAGTCATGCACAGGCACAGACAGTCAGGTCCAGCTGATGACCCTGGTGCCATCAGCCTCACAGCAGTCTGGAGCCAAGCTAATGCTCATTATCTCTTTCTCTTACCCTAGAATAACCCCAGCAATAAATTGGTGAACACCAACAGTACTGTCACAGCAACACATATCAAGAAGTTCACTTTTGTTTGCATGGCATTGTCCTTAACGGTAAGAAACCTTTGTTCAACTCTCTGCCTTTCATCTCAACCAGAAAATTATCTCCTCTCCCTAATGCTAACAGCAATAGCAGTTCAAGAAAGGTGAGTTGTCGTTTCTTATGAAGCTCTGTTGATTTTGTCTGGAGGAGGGAGTGTGGTCACAGTACTGGAGTACCAAGAAAATAAGCTATCATTAGCTCAGGCTACATATCGTAAAGGCTAGAGTTACTTTATTCGATTCCCACTACTTTTCATTTCAAGTCAGCCTCCACACAAGGCGATGTTGGAGATCTGCTTTTCTTTTCTTCTCTTTCTTTTTTTAAAATGATCAAAAACTCTGGTAACCAGCGCATCAGGAAAATTAAAAGCTGTGTTTGTCGCATGTGCAGTGGAATGGCAGCCTGTCCCTGGGTATTCTTCATCCACTGAGAACAGTGGTTCCCTGCTTCCTCGTTTGGCATGCCTTGATATCACTGCTGGGCAGGACTTATGGCCCCAGAGAGCTGACATGGGGTCCGGGACCAGGGTAAAGGTGGGGGGAGTTCCAGAGGGTGGGCAGGACGATCAGGGCTGGCAGTGCCCTCAGGGCTATCACAGCTTATCCCCTCAGTACCTGCACTAGCAGGACAAAAGCCAAGAAGAACCTAGAAAATAAGTTTCTTGGAGAAAAAGTCCTTCCTCACAGTGGAAAAGTAAGTGGGAAATGCTGCAGTTGCTTAGGATACAACTGCTGAGAGTCTTAAAATTGAATCTAATATAAATAAAAATAATAAATACATATATATAATAAAAATGAAAAAAAATTCATACCCCACACAGGTTTTCTCTTTATCCCCAGTGTTGTGTACATCCCCGGAGTATCTGGATGCTTGATGCTTTGTAACTCTCTTCTCCCCACATTCACAAATCTACTGTGGAGTAATGGAGGGCTGACATAATTTCTCTCTACCCTCCATTTTTGCGTAGAGTCTTTTGGACTGAGTTGCACATGGCCTGTGCATAAAGGGAAGCTAATTTACATCAAAGGAAACCTTACAGTTCACAAGCCTGAAGTATTTTTAACCATCCCCACCCCCTTGTCACAACCTGGGAAAGTGGGATACTGTACTCTGTCTTATTTCACGGTTGAAAATGAAGGCACTCAATCCATTCATAGCTGAATTAGGAGATCTCTTCCGTTCTTTATTTCCTATTCTTTTTCCTTAAACAGCTACAACTGGCCACCATCAAAAGCAGAATTGCATGAGCCAGTGTGGCATCTCTTCTGTCTATTAATTTCCTAGACTTAAGCTTGAACTCTTTTCATGTGGCTTAGACACCAGCAGCTCTGGCGCTAATTTGTATTTCCTACAGCATGTAACGGAGGGAGACCTATGCCTCCACTGAATTGGCCATTGTCTGAAGAGACACAGCTCTCATGTAATCTACCATCACACACCCTGAGGTTTTCTCTTGTGTGCTGTGCCAGGCCAAGGTTATGTTCTCTACAGCTGGAGCCTCTCTTGAGATCTGTCAGTGTTGTTAGAGACCCACGAAGGGGAAAGCTTTCTGCTTTATAAATTGTGCTGAGAATAGTACTCCAATCTCAAAGCCTTCTCTGAACTGACTATTTTCTTCACTGTTCTGGGCATTTATCAGCTTACTCCGGTTCTGATAGATCATGAGCTTCTCACATTACCATCACCGTGCTCTGCAGAGTCATTTTTAATTACTGCAGTAGGCTTTATGACTGCAGGATATTTTTCCCAGAAGCTCTCCATAATACTTTCAAGGGTACCTCTTTCATAAGCTCATCATGAGAGATTTGTCCGCACTGAAATTCCAGAAACACTTTTGAGGTCCATAGCTTTTCCTGTCCTGTTTCTATTTTTGCCTACTAGTGACAGATTCTTAGGATTGCTTGTCAACAGACACAGCAGAAAAATAGACGCATGAGCTCTAAAGATTCAGGTTGATTCAGGGGCCTGAGCCTCGAAATGCTTCAGTGCACAAGCTCAGTAGACATTGGTATGACTCAAATTACCATGTGACACCAGTTCTAAGGAGCTGGACTTCCAATTTGCGTGTCACAGCCAGGTCAGATAGCTACTGCAGCTGAGCTCCCATGGCCATTGGTGATTGCTGAGGTTTTCTGGAGGGGCTCTACTGCAGTGAATGGCAGTTGGACTAGTGGCATCACACGTGGTAACATCTTCCTCTTTGAGATCAGCGGGAAAGTGGGAAACAGGTTCCCAGGCTGACCAAGAGATCAAAACAAGTCAAATACCTAGTCATGTGAATCCATTCTCCAGTAGATGGTCTATAGAAGGATTCCAGAAGATAGAAAGATAAAGGAAGTCCATTAACCACTGGAATAAGAGTGAAACTTTATGTATGAGCATACATAACTTTTGAGTATGAGCAGCAACCATGCAGGAAAGTAACCTCACAGTGTAAACCCCTGGGAAAAACCTCCCAGTCATTGAAAACATGCTGTTTCATAGAGTTGGAAGAAAAATGTCCTACCTCCTTCCACAGACCAGTCATGCCTGCACAAGTACGATAAACCTACTATTACAGCAGAAGCATTTTTTCACCCTTGTTGATAGTGGATCAGAGCAGAAAAAAAGGCATAGTTCTGTTAAGAAACATAACTTTGGAGGGTTTTTTTAGTCTTTATGGGATCTGAAAGACTGCACTTGAGCTTTCCCAGACTAACTGGGCAGCATGCAAATGTGTTCTGCCAAGTGTGATCATAAGTTCTGCCTCATGGCTTTGAAGCATCAGGTGGGTATTAAAGCTGCTTCTTCAAAAAATGGGAATAAGTTGTATTGCTTAGTGAAAAACGTGTAGACAAGATGTTTTATTTAAAAGCTGTAAATAGAAGCCGTTAGACTCCCAATATGTAAGAGAGCTGATATGATTAGTCATATTGATATGGTTTTGATTATAAGTGGTGACTTCTTCCAACAGCCCTGTTTTGTGGCTATGTAACTGAATATAAAATTTGTATAGCAGAGAGGAGGGACTCAGCTGAAGAATTTTGCTCATACAATTAAGGAACTGGTTCTGAGTTTAGAAAATTGGGCATGCTTGGTTATTTACTGTCAGCTGAAGAAGTGTGCATAATGCTGCTTGCCATTGTTACTTCATTGCCATTAGGCACTTGAGTTAAAAATGCTCCTTCCTATATATAAGTAGAGATACTGCTCCAAATGCCAGTCTTGCTGCCATTGCCAGCTGAGGCTGTCAAGAACTAAACATTTTGATTCAATGGTAGATCTGTTTAGATGACCCTACAATTCAACCCTGAGATCACTGCACTAAATGAAGACACAGACTCCCAAGCAAGAAAACTGGTGCATTTATAGCACACATCCCTTTGGCTGTGGGATGTGTCAGCCTCCATACAGCGCAGAAATCCCAAAATAATTTGTCTGGGTGCTAAATTACTGCATTTATCCATTGCAGCAAAGGTTTGCTCTGTCAGGGGTGAGCATTCCCTCATTTGTGAGCTGTGTGTAGAGGGGCAGGGTGTGTGAGGAGTGAGCTACTCAAGGGAACCTTGTCTTGCTCAGCAGGGGTAACAGCAAATAGGCTGTGCTTCAGTGAGGGTTTTTCTTAGAATAGTGGGTAGTGTCTCTGAGCTCAGACACACCACAGTGCAGAATTCCGGGGTTTTCCAAGGCAGCCTGTAGAGCACAGCAGTTGCCAAATTACCTTTCTCTTGCTTTCTTTCCTTTTTTTCCTAATTGTCTCCATTTCCCAGTTGAGCTCTTTCTTAGGTCTTCTGTGATGATGCAGAGGTTGCAGTCAGTTAAAATGCTTTTCCCTGGCTAATGCCAGCTGCTGGCAGCCACATGATTAGTGTTTGGTCATCTGCCTCTGAGCTGCAAGGTTTTCCAGACTGATTTCATGCTGATGCCTGCTCTATGAAAGTGACGGACAGAGGGGGCTCCCTTGGGAGGGCGCAAGCTCCTTCACTTACAGCTGCTGCTGCCCACTCCATGTGGGGGTCACAGCAGTGCCCTTATGAACACATCTGTGTGCAAATCCTGCACAAGTCAGTGAGGTTATGTGCCCTGAGTTGAAAGCAGCACTAGGGAATGTGGGATATCTTATTCTCTGAGGAGACTGGCAGCGGTGGCATCTGTTCATGTCTCGGAGTCAGCTTGGAAGGCAAGTGATGTCTTACTTAACAAGAGCTGCAAGCGCCCTCATTTAGGTTGCTGTTATTTGGAGTAAAAGCATAGCCAGCTCCATGTGGCTGAAGCAGGATCACTGCATGAGTGATAGTCTGCATGAATAGTCTGTACTTACTTGTTGGTTTATATCAGGGAAGGAGCAATCAGCTCTTACAGCAGTAGTTACACTATTTGGTTGAGCTTCCTCATCAAGCTGCCTCAGCTGGGACAGACCAAGGTGCCTTTAGCAATACATTTCCAAATACCAGCTCTCATTAGCTGCATCGTTCCTGTTAACTAAAGTTAACAGGTCACATATCAAGACACATGGTCTTTTATACCTTCATATTCTTGAGTGCTCATGCGTTACAACAGGCTTTTCCTTACCAATTATACAGGCTCAAGGTGCCAAGGGTGACATGCTGTGCGCACCACGCCATGTTCATCCGTCTGTCACCAAGCTAATGTGCAGCAGGAGAGCTGTACTCCTCCATTTTAACATCTGTTTATTAGAAACAGCTCAAAGCTCTTTCCAGCATTAAGTACAGTAGCACCAGTGCTATCATAAAAGGAATTTCAGTGCTGCTTTTTGGGTTTTTTTTAAACGGACACGTAGTTACAGACAAACAGGGAAAGTAGCAGCTTTCACGAATAAACAAACTGATTAAGGGGAGAAGCTAATTGTGCAGAATACTATCTTACATTTAGTTAGCGGACTCCGCTTAAGAAACTAAATCCAGATGTTTGAGTTTGCCCTGTAATTTTTCATTCCATTCTATTCCAAAAGGAGACTGAAAGAGTGGAGAGAAAGCTTTTCACATTTACACCAGTATGTGTGTGTGGTCTACGCAAAGCTTACAGATTTCAGAGTTATTTGTTACAAACCACAGACAAACCAGTATGTTCGTTGTTTTGGGTTTTTTTAAGAAAAAAGATCGCCATGAAGTTTCAACTAAAGTGAAGGCTTAGGAACTTAAGCTGAACAAATCCATATGCATCAGTTGTGCTGTGATAACCAAATTCAAATGCCAGGTAACCTACATGAGATTTAAGTCTCAGTGTAAGTTTAAATTTAGTGTACTCAGGAGCAAACAGCTCGTCAGTTTACTGGTTTATGTGTTTGGGCCCAATTGTTGAATATGTGAGTGTCAATACATGTCAAAATGTCACCTGCTTTATGGTCAGGTTTGTCAATAATTGAGGAATCTAATGATAGCTTTAAAATGTTTCTAATACTTAAACCATTACTTTCTGTGTTATATGTTAGGCCATTTTTTATATTCTGTAAGAAAACATTACATATTTTTGTAAACAGAATGCAATACTTAGATTCGTATCTCAACTTATTCTTTTGCGAGAGGAAAAAACATGTACTGATTTATAAGGGCTCCTGCTGGTGAGCATCTGTAGTTTAAGGAATAACTATTGGCAAGCTGTCTTGTTTCTTTCATTTGCTGGAACTTATCAGCCCCTTAGGAAAAGCAGCATGCACGCATTGCGTCAGCTCTAGTGCTCATCTCTTGTAGCACAGCAGCATAAGCTACCATCAGTTGGTAGTTATATCCATCTTACATACTAATGTGTAGTCTGTATATGTATGGATATGTATCTGATAAGTATATAGTGATATGCAGTGTAGTTATATATAAGTGGGGTTTTTTTAGTGTAACAATCAAAAGCTTTAAGCTGTAGCATTTAATGTTTGCCTGTGCATCTTATTTTCCCTCAACCATGGGCAAAAAAATGGGACAGACTGCTGGGGACCACAAGCTCTTTTACTGAATTTGCAAGATTCAATAGAGGGACTCCATCACAATCTTAAAAGAGCAGCTGCAGAGTTTCTTTTGCTGGATCCTTATAATGGGATAATTCAGTTTCAGCCTGAAGAAGAGAGGAGAAAAGTCTTGGTTCCATCTGATGACAATTTGCTGCAAGCCATCCCATTGCTTACCTTATCTCCAGTCATCTGCTTGGTTATATTCTATAATTAATCATCAAGCACATAGGAGATAAGAAGAAAACCCTGATCGACAACAAGGAAGCCAGTGTAACAGGGAAAATTCCCTGTATGAAAGAATTAAAGTACAGAATTCAGGACTCAGTAGTTGCTGCTTTCTACGTATTCCTTAATTCTGTGAGAGCTAGAGCCAGCCGCTGTGGAAGAGAAGCAGCTGTGTGTTATTCAGGCTGAGAAGCCTTGTCTATTTAAAAGGCAATTCCAGATGCCTAAGGTTTTGTACTCTGCTTTGGATTTGGTTATGCCAAGCTAGGAACTGCCAAGTGGATATCACAAGGTGACTTCCATCCTCTTGATCAGCAAGGCTTCACCAGCCAGTGAAACGTAGGCATTGGCAGATAAAATTGGAGCCTGTGTGAGTGAAGACAGAATATTCATACCAACTCAGTATATTATTGCAATAGCATTGCTGTATTGACATGTTCCCTGGTGCTATGCAAATATTTTATTCTCAGTAGTTGTTTAATTTCCGGTTGAGCTCAGCAAATCTTATTTTCCAGCCATCAGTCTGGCAGCTGATCTTTCCCATGAGGGGCACCAAAGGCTATCTAGTTTTCAATAGTCCCATTTGCTCCCAAATTTTCAATCTCTAGTTTAATAAATATGCCATTTCATATCACTTTCTGCATTTACCAATAAGTTTGTTTTCCAGATGATAAAGTAGCCTGAGTAAAGCTCTTGCATACATAAGCCACTGATGAATTTGAGTTTTCAGCTATGCTGTCCTGCTAAACAATAAGACATTAACTGTTGGTACAGGAGAGAAGTTAAAGAATTCTTTGCACCTCTGCAGCAAGACTGACTGCTGTCTTACTAAGTGTCCTGCACTTGCATCAGGGTAGTATCAATTAGGCTTGCATATTGAGAAATGCCATGGAACATGTTCCTGTTTTACTGGTGAAACCTTTTGAAGGCAGAAGAGTAGCACCCATAGCTACTAGTGTCCATGAAATAACTGCACAGCAGTTCCCTGCAGTATGCAGCTCTCACTGGGTGTCAGCTTGGTTGGTGTCTCGAGTCCCACACAGGCTGACATTCAGCTGCTGTGAATGTACTTAATGAGTTGTGATACCTACGGAAGCATCATGCGCTTCTCTTTGTTTCCATCTTTGGAGACAAAACACCTGAAGGGTCTTATTTCAAGCCTGAGAGACAGTAAATTGCATTCAGAGCCTGACGGGACATGAGCTTTAATTTTTAGATGATTTAGGCAGCTTCACTGTAGCCAGAGGGTGTGCAAAGAAGTGTTTTAAAATAGAATTTGCCACAAGCAGTATACATGAACATACTTTCAGAAAAACTGTTGTTCTTTTTTTTCCCTTTCCTAAAGAAAATAAGGTCAGTTACCACTACAATTGTGAATCAATGTCAGATGTCAGGTCCCAAGAAAACACAGGAATACAGGTATTCGTGCCCTCACCTTGGTAAACTTGAGCAAACAGAATGAGAATGTTTCTGCCTACACACATAAGTTTGGTAAAGATCAACCTGAAGTACAGCAAAGTGATTTGCAAGTTCTGACCGATGCAAGAGACTATCAAGGCTTTTAATCTGTTATTCCTCCTTCACTCTCACTTAAAAGGCCTTTAGCGAAGTATCTGTCACCTCATCCCCGTGATTTCAAGTGATTCAGATGCTGGAAAGGGGAGCAAGAAAAAATACTGTTTCTATTTCCTTGTGACTGATGCCACAGTTTTATTCTGCATTGAGAGACAGTTGCTACCCAGTTATTACCACGTATATAGCTTTGATAGCTATATACATTCCAGGCTGCTAATGCTAATTGTGAGCTAATTCTTAGTTCACAAGCTAAAGAAAGCATTTTCAGAACAAAGTGGTGATTTTTGAGGTCCTTAATTTAGGCATCTATACCTATGCTTTACACCTAACTGTATGCAATACTGAAACTTTCCCAGTTGCCCATCTCAACTTTTATATAGATGACTGACAGCAGACATTCAGAAGATGGCCCATCAAGTTCAAGTTGGGAATTGAAGGTGGTGGGGTGAAATTATAAGAGTATTTAATACTGAAGAGAGAGCTAAAGATGTAGTCTTTGTGCAGTGACAGTCCAGGAGAGTCCAGCAGCTGAACAAGTAGTTCCAAATGGACTGAAGTTAACAAAGCCTCATTTTTTACTTGAATTTGTGACTCATAGTCAAGGGCATAGCATCAGGATCTGAAAGGGACAAGCCATACTTCAACTGCCCTGGCCTTTCAGATACTCTACATATTTACTGCAAAAGGAAAATGCTGTACGGCACCCAGTTATAAACCTCATTAATCTCTTCTATCTGGAGGATTTAGCTACTGTATCATTTCTACCTTACTAGAAGAAACAGCTTAGCCATACCAAGGAAAACAGGATTCATCATGATGATTTCTGTCATGTAAACAATGAAATCTGTGGGTCTGTCAGCATTTGTGTGCTCACACTATAACATTGCACAGACTAAGTTACTGTATAGAAATCAAGAATTTCAGTTCTGGATCAGAAAGATAACATGACTTCTGATAGCAGTAATGCTTTTTGTTTTTTGAGATGCTTGTGTTTTAACAAACGTGGCCAGGGACATAAGCTAGAGTTTTGCAGCTTTGCACTTCTAGCACATCAGTTACCAGCCACGGCACTAGAATTTAGAAATGGAAGATTACTTAAGAGCCAACTTTCTTAAAGTGGCTTGTGTTACATTAACCAGGGCAAGCCTCTGTTATTTTCTAAAGCTGACCAAGGTTATATGATTTTTGTGTATTTTTGGGGGGTTTTTTTAGGAAGTCTGACTATGGACTGTGACTTTAGAGTTTGAATAATAATTGATATTTTTCAATGCATCGCACCACATCAGGTTGTAAATTACTAGTGCCTATCCTCATCCCCCTTCCACCAAATTTAAAGCAATTGTACTTTATAGTGCCTTGTGCAGTTCATCCTTCCCTGTCCAAGGTCATGCTTACAGCTCTCCTCAACAGGAGATTTTCTCCAAATATCTCCTTTTCTGCTTGTGAGAATAACAAATTGCCCCTGTGTAGTGCTGAAGAGCCTCAGACTCAGAGTAGCTACTGCAGCATATATCTCTATTCTGGGTATTTGTTGCTTGCTTTCAGGAATATCTTTTTATAACAAAGAGCATAGGCATGGCTAGCAATTGGCTTTAAGAAACAATACAAACTGCATTTTCTTCAGAACTGAAGTACTATATAACATTATCTAGCCTTTCATGTAGTTTTTCCTCACAAGTCAAAAGGTAAATGAAGAGAAACAGGCGTAGAAGCCATGTTTTGCTGCCACTTCATATACCTGTGACCTGTCGCAGATCAAAAAGCAGCCAAAAGTTTAAACCATTGCAAAGGCCACTGGATCTGTGTTCAAGGTTAATTAATTTTTTTGTCTTCTGTTGGCTGTCTTTATTTTACATTGCTGCATTGCTTTATTATCAAGGGTTAACAACTGGGCTTTATTAGAGTCATGGGACAATAGGACTGAGAGGCAGCAAAATCCACAGGAGGAATGTCACAACAAGAAGCTGATCTCTTTCAGAGGATACAACCTCAGCTGCCAGCAGTGCCAGTATCCAGAATTCCCTGGATGACTGAGTTCAGTGGCATTATCTCTCACGAGCATACAAAAAAAGGCAATAAATAAAGAGGGACAGACTTCCCCATACCCCCACTCTTATTTCATCAATTACTTCTTTACAGCCTCCCTGTATTTAGGAGATTGCACAGGTCCTGTCTAGGATATTCACATTTTAAATACAGCATAAACTTTTGGGACTAAATCCACTTTCTTGTGACTTCACTGTCATACCCTATATAGATGCCAAGATGCTTTTAGAGTAATACCACTCATCCAGTGAATGAGTTTGTTTTTACTGCCTTGATTTTGCCTGTCTCTGAACTCCCAGATTGTTTTTTTTATCTTCAGGCTGCCGGCACACAAATAACAGTTGGAAAATGACATACAGGCAGACAGTCACTCAGAAAGCTTTTTACCTTTTCACTATCAAGTTTAGCTCTTGCGTCAGTAAATATTACTTCAGATGAGAGTGGAAGCATTGCTGCCTGCTCAGGAAGATTCTGGGCCTTAGAACTTTATAAAATCCTCACGAGGGCCTTGTCCCATCCATGGTACTGCACTGAGCCTTTGTCCCAGAACAAAGCTTTTCTGTTTGCTCCAGTGAGGTGGAGACTAATGTCTCCTTCGTGATTGTTCAGGTTTCACACAAAGAGTCTATTCTGCCTTAGTGGCTGGAGCAAGCAGAAAAGGAAGGGTCAAAAACTCTCACTGCAGCATGTTTCTGCTCAAACCCTAATCACAATAGGAAGCAGCAAGAGATGGAGAAAGCTCAGGACAGAAGAAAATTACAAAGTTGTGAAGCCTACAGTTTTCAAAGAGAGACTAGGAATCTGCCAGCTTCGGTTTATTTGAGCTTTTCAAATGTGAAGCTGCACCCAGTAAAATATCCTGCTTTCTGTAAAAAATAAAGCAGCATAATTCAGTGAGGAGATATAATAACTACCTTAATTTAGTGACCCAACCCGGCCTGAAAAATACCACCTACGTACTGTCAGCTCAGAGGAAAGCAGATGCAGCATCATGTTAATAATGCTGGCAGAGAGTCAGTGTATTATTGTGCAAGTGTTGGACCTAGCTTTATTTATGAAGAATGTTGAGTTCCATCACTGAACTATAAGGAAAGCTGGTGGTAGGAGACTTGGGTCTGTAGAAACCAGTTATTTTGGGAGGAGATGTGAAGTTTAGAGTTTTCCCGCAGGCAGGCTCTGGTTTCTTTTGCTCCCCCTGCTGCTTGACAGATTTTATGACTGCTGTTTCTAGCTTTACACCACCTTTGCAGTACACAAAGTTCACAGAAATCTATACTGACTTGTGTGTGCCTGAGGGATAATTGCTATAAGAGAACATCCTGGTGATTCAAGTCGTCAGCATTATGATAAACCACTTTCAACTACAGCTGCCATCTGACATTTTTTCTGCACACGTATCCAGGGCTTTTTGCTTCATAAGATCACAGGATTGTCAGGCTAGAAGGGCCTTGGGAGTTCACGAGGTCCAGCCTCTGGCTCTAAGCAGGGTCAGCTGTGAGGTCAGGGCAGGTTCCCTGGGGCTTCAGCCAGGCTAGTCTTGAAAACCTTGTATTTTCCACACAAGAAAAGGACCCACCTTCTGCCCACTTCAGAATTACAGGACCATGTGAGCACAATCATTGTGATATGTCCCAATGGAGCATCAGGCTGTGGGAATCTTCAATGCCTCCATTTGGGCAGATTTGTTGGGGTTTTTTGGTCTTAAAAAGCTGTATATGAAGAACTCCTCAGAACTGGAATTGTTTATTGAACACTTCAAAGGGCAAAATCATATGAGTGGTATTCTTCCATATTAACAGAAGTGATATGCTTAGCTGATACTATCACAAAGATCTATGGTGTAGTTCAAAGCTAAGATGGGCAAGAAGGTGTAGATTTTCTCTGCCCTCACTGGCCATTATGTAGCATAAGTAGGAATAGAGAGGTCACGAATACAGCATATGTTAAATTAGTTAAGATGAAATCCTCAATAGATACACAGAGGGATATTCTGCAAGTAGAACATCTCTCTTGGACAGCCATATTTCTGCAAACATAGCAAGCTCAACAAATAGTAGAAAACATCCGCTGAGAGTTGTTTTGCAGAAGAAAACTGCATTTCATCACAGAAACAGGTTTAACAGGTTAACAATATGCTTCCCCATGGTAAAATATTGTTATTTCAGTCTCATTCCAGGCTGGTATATGTCTAATCTGTTTTGGATTCCATAGCTTCTTTCTGAGGAACATAGAGCCATATCACATCTTTGTCATTTGTCATCAGGCGTTGCTGCTTCTAACTGGAGACTGCACTGAAGTCTAGAAATACTGTACTGTTATTCATAGCTCACTGGAATACTCTTTTGTGCTTTATATTTATCAATTAATGTCCCAAAAGACAGGCAGCTTTCCACAAATGCTGAGAAGCAAATCAGTCTAGCACCCTGCAGATTCCTATACACATGACAATAGCCTTTGTTAGCATAATGCATTATAATACATTATGTAGTGGGTCTCTGAGGTTTAGTAATCCCTGTCATCAACCAGAATAAATGGAAATAGTTTCTAGGAGACTATGAAAAGACCGTTAGTTTTCAGGAACTACTAGCATTCAAACTCACACATGCAGCAACTGAAACAAAATCTCATGAACAGTCTTCAATTGCAATCATTTGTGAAAGTCAAATGCCTGAAGTGTACTTCCCCCACTGAAACAAAGATTTGTGCATTCTCTCAGGCTTGTCGATAGTAGAAGTTCTTGATGTGTAACCTTTTAATGTGCCTAGACACTGCACTTGCTAGCTAGGAATAGCAAGGTTCCACATGGAAGTAAGCACACCTACTTATGGAGAGCATCTATGCCACAAGTGAGAGGAGTTTTTGACTTCTTTTTTTAGTGTGAAACTGCATTAAAGAAGCCCTATAATACATGTTGCATGCACAGCGTAATGCTGCATCGAATGAAGGTGCACCACAGTTACTGAACTCCTGAAGTTGTAACTGCCAGCAGCTCAGACAATGTAGCCCAGGAAGGGCATCTCTTACTCTGCACTTGCCCTGCTCCTTGTACCCTTCCCTGAGGCAACGCCCAGCAACCTTTAGCAGGTAGGCAGGGGCTTTGATCTGCTCTGGTACAGCTGTGCTGATTATCTTATGGTGCCATAAATTACTGACATATTTAGTCAAGTAGTGACAGGACAAGGGGGAACGGCTTTAAGCTGACAGAGGGGACATTGATATTAGACATTAGGAGGAAGTTCTTCACTGTGAGGGTGGTGAGACACTGGCACAGGTCACCGAGAGAAGCTGTGGCTGCCCCATCCCTGGCAGTGTTCAAGGCCAGGTTGGAGCAACCTGGTCTAGTCGAAGGTGTCCCTGCCTGTGACAGACGGGTTGGAATTGGATGGTCTTCAAGGTCCTTTGCTACCCAAACCGTTCTATGATTCTTTGAAGTCTTTCAAATTGTACTACGTAGAGCAGTTAAAGACATACTACCAAATAGCACAGCCCTTCAGATCAGTTCAAATAATTAAAACAATTCCAGAAATGCTTTAGTATACTGTTGTTTACACAGAGATACCACCACCATAATGTTACTGTCTTTACTCAGGCCTGCATACTCCCTGTAGCATTCCACTGTCGTGTTTAGATCTTAATTTTTTCCTGTATTTTTAAAGCACTCAACATTGTTCACTTAAAATTCTGGTTAAATGATCAAAGGCTTTAGCAAATTTATCCTTCAATATCGTGCTGCACTTCTACTCTAAGATAGCAGAAAATCAAATCAACTCTTGCTACAATTGCACAAGCAAGATCCTTACCCCCAAAGCATTAAAACGCCTCAGCAGAGCTGCCAAGTACAATCTTCTTTACTGTGCAAAGCCATTGCAGCCATCTGCACTTGCAACCTGAAGCTGCAGTACCATTATGCACGCATGTTGCTAGCCTGTGTGGAAGCTTTTACTGTTTCATCTTCATCTCTTGATTAGATTAAATGAGGGTAGAACTGTAACCTTACCTAAGCCTATTTATTCTATTTTTAACTGTGCAGACATGCAGAAAGATGTAAGGGGGAGGGGGAAACAGCATTTAACTAGAGATAGGAGACATACTGTGGGCAAACCTTTCCTAAAAATCTTGAAATTAGCACCACTTAGGTCAAGTAAGATCCAGTAGATTGCATCTCTAATTCTGCATGCCATGCTCTCTGTTTCACCATACTACTTGCATCATTTCATCCGTTACCATCTGCGCTGGTCTCCTTTCTTATCAGTTTGCACCTTCGCAAACACTATAGAGACCACTCAGCATCACAAAAAAGCTAAGACTTCATCCTATTTCCAGTATGCTTTATCTGTAATCAAATCAGCAGCCAAAATATCTTTCCCTCCTCTGCATCTTTAGTGGCACTGTTTTCCTGAAGTAGAACTTATTTTTCCCACACACACTACATTTTGAATTTGCCTTTGAAATAATAGAGAAATTTCCCAAGTTGTAAGCACTCTAGAAGTTAAATTGCATAGGGCTTGTATGATGCAAAGCATTCATTTCTTTTCCTGAGGCTTTGCTCCCTGTAGGCAATGAGACTATCGTCTGCTCATAAGATGACAGAGGAATCTCTTAGCAAAATGAAACTAATTATCAACATTGCAACCAAAAAAGATGGAAACATGCTGAAACAGAAATAGAAGGTCCTTCTGCTGCCATGCCTCACCTCCTCAAACTGCTGATTCTTCAACTTAGCAGTCACTGTTATCTTTCCCCACCAGCTGCGATATAAGAAGTGCTTCTTGAAGCCATTTATCAGCACTGACTCTACTGATCAGGGGGGTGGGGAGCGGGGAAGACTGCAATTTGCAGCAACTGAGGAGGAATGACTGCATACCACCTGGGTATAAGTCATTACCCCTGATTTGCAAATTGACCTTCCTCCTGTAGCAGCTGGATGGAGATTGACTCTGTTCTTATTAAGGCCACAAACTAACTTCAAAGAGAACAGGGTTGAGAACAATGCTTTTGGTCATTTATTTGCTTGCCTGTCTAACCATGTTAGAATACTCTGCCAGAAGGAAAGGACTGCTCTATTTGCCTTTGCTAGCAGTGGGCAGACTCCACTGTTAGTATAGATGCATGGACTCTTGCAGCAGCCCTAACTATACTGCTCAGTAGGATGCTAATGGCACTGTGCAGGCCAAGCAGCGTAAAGGTCTTTGCTTTCATGAAAGCAGCAAATTATAATTGAAGAGTGGACATCTTTGTGTCTTATTTTCTTTATTGGACTTTAAAGAAAGATTTGACAGAATATGCCCTGCTTTGTTGCTGTACAGTTACTTTTTAGTAACTGGATTCTCAACTGGACAACCCCTGCTCTAGATTGTCCCCTCTGCTTCCATTGTACCCTGTACAAGTAATTTGGCAGGGAGAGAGAAATGTTGGCTAAAGCAGAAAAGAATCCATGCACAGTTCATTTGTCTTCTGCTCTTACCTTCTTCCACTTACTATTCCCTGTATAGGTGATGGAGATATACTGCAAGACAGCATCAAATTAGTCAAGTAAAACATTCAGTTGTGGAAAATAAATAGTGTCTTCTACCATAAGAAGCAGAGAAGAAAACTGAAGATGAACCTTTTTGCGGGAAGGTGACATGTCTTCTTCTGACCATATAGGTGGTCAGAACATGAGAGCTTCCATGGGCCACTTGGTCACAAGCCTTGGGAAACTTGTGTGTCTGGGTGCTTGTAGGCTGAACAGAAAGGACTATTTGTGGCACACAAAGAATGAGAGTGCAATCCCAGCTGTCTTGGAGGTGGTAGGACTTCAAAGGCTAGCTTTAAAAGATGTCTGAACATGCAGGGATGTGACAACTGGATAAAAAGAGAAAAGCTACATACTGCAATACTAGCTTGTAATCTAAATTGTAAGAGAGTGGTTACAGAGTCTTACTATTTTACAGCCAGTGCACATACTTCACCTATTACACCAGTTTGTAACCTGGCAAGAGGAGTGCCAGAGCATTTAAGGTTCCAAGTTTTGCCCTATTCAGTCAGCTCACTTCCCTAACATCTTCTCTACTGGAAGAATAACAGGGGAAAATTACCTTTTTAACTGCAAAACCGAGTTAATAACAAAATAGTTGCACTTGAAAGGATGTCAGGTACCCCTTCTGACAGGAAGAACCTTGTAGGGGCTGTCAGCACTGTTCTTCAGTGAGTGCCTTGAAGTGAAGCTGGACCTGCCAGCTGCCAGCAGCCCCCTCAGCTCTGACTGGAGCCCTGTGTCAGAACTGACCAAAATATTAAACAATGTATTCTACTGCTGTACCATTTATTGCGGGGTTGTTATGGATGTTTTCCTTTCATATATGGACTAAACAGCACACTCTTTAATAAAAATAACAAGACTTAGTGGATCTGTGGCCTGAGCGCACTGTGTCTGCAGGACACCTTTGCCTTGCTAATCAGGTATGTTACATACCAACAGTACTAGTATCAGCAGTGCCTTTAAACCCCTAGTCTTAGATTTAGATTGGATCTCTCGGTCTTGGAGTACTTCAAATCTTTAGTTACATTTGCTAATCTGTTTTGGAATATGGACGGCTTAACCAGGGCATGTACTATAAAAATCAAGTTTCTTACTGTTTTTGTAACAATTAGACCATTCAAGTACAACAGTTTGCATGCACCATAAAAATTCTTTCTATATGCGTCAGTCTTGGTATGTGAGAACATGAAGAGTAGGAATTGCTTCTGAAATTAACATGCCATCTTACATACACTTGTATACTCTGTGTATTTGAATGCAAGCTAATTATAAATATATGTGTATTTATCATCAGTAGTTATCTACCCACCAGTAAACAAACGTTTTAAACCAGGAAGGCCTATCTTTTGTTGTGCTTCCCTTCTGAAATATAAACATTGCTTAATTTTGTTCTTCCTAGCTCTGCTTTGTGATGTTTTGGACGCCAAACGTGTCAGAGAAGATTTTAGTTGACATAATTGGAGTCGACTTCGCTTTTGCAGAGCTGTGTGTTGCTCCTTTGCGCATCTTCTCCTTCTTTCCAATTCCAGGTAAAAAACAAGAAAATAAGAACTCTGTAACCTCAAAATCAAACCAGCTGTGAGGCATGGTCATAGATTTCTGGCGTGGCTGTACTTAGAAGAGTGGCTAAATGCATACCTAGCATAAGTAACACCATTTTTATTGAAACCAAGAGACCAAGACCATTTACATTCATAGTCCATATAAATGTTGCAGTAAGAGCAGTCTGCCATTAGGCAGATTTCTGACTGTCAAAGTGAAGCCTAAATTCTCTCTATTGTAGCTGACCAAGAACACACACATGAATGGCAATAGCGACACATATGCCAAGACTGAAATTAACCATTTGGAATAGCATCTAGGACCACTTCCACAGTATCATCTCCATTAGTCTCCCATCAGCTGCCAGACTCAGTGACTTTTTCAGATATCATCAGAGCATAAACAACGTAGAATAAAAGTTAATGCCCCTAGTCAAGAGAGAAACAAGCTTGACAGCAGTAATGAAAATATTTCCCCTCAAAAAAATTCTAACTTCCATAATTAAATGCTACGTCATGTAGTGTTTTCTGCTTATATGACAAGACAGTTTTGTAGTAAGGTAAACTACAAACATAAGAACAAGTACATGTAGATACCTTTTTTTTTTTTGTGCCTAGCTGTTATACCCTGTACCACATAGGAATTAGGTGGAAAATTTTCCTTGGTATGATTTCTCTTTAGGAAAGGGGATAGGGTTTTTTAGTGATGAAAACAGAACAGACCATCTAATACGTTGGTTGGAGAGAGCAGCTCTTAGGAAAGATTGCTGTCTGAAACTTCTCCTTTTTTTTTTTTCATTTTCAAAAATCAGGATACTAAAGCAATTTGGATACAAGATCTTCATTTCTAGTAGGGTTTCCCAATGTGCAAAGTCACCAGACACAAGTTTCACCGTGGTTACTTCTGAACAGTGCTCTCTGCATAAAAAAGCTTCATATGAGATGACTGAGGTTTTACTACTTCTGCCTTCCCTTCTCCCCATTCCTTCTCTTTCCCCTGTTTACAAACAGTGACTGTCAGAGCACACTTGACGGGTTGGCTGATGACTCTGAAGAAAACATTTGTGCTGGCGCCCAGCTCAGTGCTGCGGATTATCGTCCTCATCGCTAGTCTCATTGTGCTGCCTTACTTGGGGTAAATCATTATTTTCCACAGAGCTGATAGGTTTGCTTTCCTCTTCATTCCTGTTCCCTGTCACTTGATAACTGAGTTTGCATAGCTCAGAACATTTTCCCCAAATACTAACTATAATATAAACCCTAAATAGTGTCAATATCTGGAAAAGAAACATTTACAAATTCACAGGTGTGACTGCTCTAGGCAGGCACGATACTGATGTCCCTTTTGAAAAAATACACAGATGTCAAAGAGGCAGAATCATGTCCTAAGGGGAATTTATTTCCTTGCTATTAAGTGCACTGTTAATAAAGCTAATGGAAGAATATCTTGTTTCTAAGTTAAATAATCTGTTCTACAGCACTCTGTACAAGACATCAAATTCTTAGTCCATAATTTGATTCAGAATGTGGTTCTTTTACTAAACAGTGAAGCAACAAAAAAAAAACCCTTTAAAATACCATTTATTCTCTTTGCCTGTGTATTATGTCTATGAAAGAAATATTTCTAACAATAAATTGGTTCTATATGGGAAAATATAATGAAAATCATGCATTCTCACATAACCATGACTACTTTCTTTTTATGGCACCCACAGAGTTCATGGAGCCACTCTTGGAGTAGGATCCCTTCTAGCTGGTTTTGTGGGAGAATCAACCATGGTTGCAATAGCAGCCTGTTACGTCTATCGGAAACAGGTAAGAATAAGACTCTGCAGGATAGAGTGAAAGCAGTTGATGAATATAGTGGACTTTAGTTCAGATTAAGAATTCACTTTTGAAATGTAGCTCTCTACCATCCCCACTTACTGAATTTGGTTTGCTTCCTGGTGCGGTCTCAAGAATGTGCAACTTAGGAACATTTTGGGTTGAAATAAACCTGAAAGGTTTCCTCCAGCTGCTAGTGGGCATTTAGGCCATGGGATGAGGCCATGGCACATACTGGCCTGAAGTTTATCTATCTCTTGCTCCTCATGGATATCATGGATAACATGTGCTTACCACCACTTATTTTGTGCTCTAGATCGGCTACTGCAATACAACATAGCTTTTTTTATGTAGACGTATGAACTACTCATCCAAGCTTATCATACGTATCTGTATATGTATATATGGTTTAGTGGTGGACCTGGCAGTCCTGGGGTAAGGGTTGGACTTGATGGTCTTAAAGGTCTTCTTCAACCTAGTTGATTCTATGATTCTATGTGTGTGTATATATATGTATACTTTTATTTCTTTATAAAACCAGCACTGCTGGAAATGGACAAAAAGTACAGTTGCTTAGGGTTTTTTTGCCATCTAAACAAGTGGCTTAAAACCAGATACACTCCTGCAGCAGTAGAGGATACGAGCTTACAAATACTGAAATAAGTGAGATTTTCTCATAGGCATACTTTTACTTATTTCACACACAATGATTCTGTATGTACAAAGCAGTAGTGATACATGGGTTTCAAGGAATATTTCATGAAATGAAGGCAAACACAGGATAAATGTTGGCTGGGTGACTGGGTATATCGCACTACCTGCATGTTGTATCTTTCCAGTTATGTGTTCGAGGCACTGTGTAGGGTACCAGGTCCAACTCCAAGCAGAAATGGCATGGTGTATACAGCATTCCATAGTGCAGAAGGACTCTGTGGATGGGAGCAGAAAATATAACCTATGCATTTACTTTTTCTCTTTTTTAATTAGACTTCATACTAAGGGCTAAGTTAAGATGCCCATTGGTTCTGTTCTTAGCAAAAATATACAGAAGACGGAATATCTAAAAGCTTTGTGTTGGAACAAACTAAACCCAGTTTTGATATGCATTAACAATGTGCAGGCCATGGCAATAGACCAAAGTGTACAAAGTTCATAAGAAAATAGAAGTAGTTGATCTCTGTCATGATCAGTCTGCCATGCCCTTCCTGAGAACCAAAGAGTAAAACCTGTAGACGCTGAAGTGGCTGTTCTTGGCCTATGGTTGCACAGCAACCTCCTCGTCTCTTGTTTCAGTAGTAGCTCATAGAGTATTTCTGGCAAGGGACATGATGCTTAATTTTTTGCAGTGATGAGTGCAGGCAGTAGTAATAATAACTGTACCAACCTAATTTATTCCCTTAGCAGAATTAGTATGTAGCTGACAGCATTGTCTCAACAGCCAGCATGACAGTGGCAGAGACAACCGGTACCTGTATACAACTTGTTTTCACCTACAGTGGTAATAAGTGGGCAGTGTTTCAAAGCTGCAAATCAAGTGCTGTGTAGACACCTCTGAAATTTTGAAACTCTGATATCCCCAACTCAGCTGAATCAATTATACCTGGGAGGGAATTTTTGTCAGCTATACAAGTGTTTTCTGTAAAACTAGTGAGCCTGCTGAGAAACGGGTAATAAGGAACAGATGCTTCAACTTGTTTTGTAGTGGAGCTGAATGCTTCTTAGCTTTACTAATCCAGGACATCCTGGATGAATCATAGGACTTTTGAATGCCCTCCTGCTCCTGCTAGCCAAAAATACTCTTAATACTCCTTGGCCTTGGTGGGGTGGGGATCACAGTGGATCAGCAGTACCAAGAAAAGCCAGAGTGTTCATATCTTGTAAAATACCTGAAGTTTGACATTTGAGAAACTAGGTTGGCACCTCTATCTCCCCCCTAGAGCAGCTTATCTTCTCTCATGTTTTTATTTTGTTTTCTTTTTTTTTATTATTTTTATTTTAATAAAAAGTCTGTTATGTAAAAGATTCCAGATGCTCTCTTCCCTCTAGTCATGCTGAAGCCTGTTTTGGCTGTCATTTAGCATAAGAAATGCCTCTATTATTGCATTTATGTTAGAAAGGAGAAAGCTGAGCCCCAGAAGGTTATGGAAACATTCTAAGTTAGCCAAGTTATTAGTGACAAGCCACAACTATGACACAAATATTCTAGCTTTTAATAACATACTATAAAAAAAAATAATCATTATTACCACCTCACTTCTCCCAATGCCTAAAGTCCATAGGACTGTGTTCATGCACAGCTTACTGATAGGTTTCTGAATGCTTGTTTCAATCTAGAAAAAGAAGCGGAATGAGAATGAAACAGCTACAGAAGGTGAAGACTCTGCAATGACCGACATGCCTCACACAGAGGAAATGACAGACATCGTAGAAATGAGAGAAGAGAATGAATAATAAGTGGGATGCAATTGTTCTCTGCAGGGACGATTGGAGTGACACTTCAGCATCTTGTCGTCTCTCATACTTTTTGTTTGTTTGTTTTTATTTTTGTAATAAAGAGGCCTTGATTTAAAAGGTTTCAGATAAATTCTCTAGCATACTGAGTATGCTCTCACTGATGAGGGACCTAAAAAGAGGTCTTTGCTTTTTCTGTTTTTTTCCAATTGAATCTGTTTTCTCACTCCATGCAACCATAAAAGATACAATTGCATCACTGTAGAGTCTTCCTTATGCATCCACCTTCTCTGGACAATCTGCATTTGTCAACCAAAGCCCTGCTCTCTGTGCATGTGTGTGTGTGTGTGCATGTGCTTGCACGCTCGCACACGCACACGTGCCACTGGCTCAGTGCTACTGCCAGAATCCTACTCCCTCCCCTCTTTGCTTTTCCTTCCTTTTCTTTATGAGAAATGCAAAGGAAAAGAAGTTTGGAATACAGAGCTTTATTTTACTTGCTTGAAAATGACTTTGCTACATAAACTAATATACTATGGTAAACTATATCTTTTTGTTTGGCCTCATCACTAGAGCTTATACTGCACAGGGTACAAGACAGGGAGGAACATGTAAGTCTCCACGTACGAAGTGGAGAAAAACAGGTTCCTTTCTCATGTTAAAAGTGTGTGGATGTGTATATACACACACAGGTACATAAACAGAGACATACATATATATATTTATATATATATATGCATACAATAAATAAAATGCACACAGGACAAGAACTCTATTTAGCTTTCTTTCCATCAGAAAGATAGTAGTCTTTTGACAAATGCAAACATTTAAGTCAGAATTTTCTTGAATCGTTAAGCCCCACTTTACGTATCATTTTCTTTAGAAAAAAAGACATGCACTTTCCTCTTGTGAAGAGGGTGATGGCAACTGATAGACTTTGACTGTATTTGAATTAAAAAGAAATAAATATTGACAAGCTTTACCAAGGTTCTTGTCCACTGATTTAACTTTAATGTTGAAAGGTTGATTTGCTCTACTTATTTCTGGTGCCTATATATTTAAAAAGAAAGACCAGATAGTATTTGCAGGATACCATGGTATATCACGTTACTACACATAGCTCCATGAAATTTTTTATATAGAGATGTACACATACTCACACACACTGTGTTTATGTACATCTACTTTACACACACACATCTATGTATGCTTTGCTATAATATATTTACCTATGCACTAGATCAAAATCTGTATGGTGAAGCTCAAGTACTGATGGTCCTTCAGGTCATTAATTAGGGACTGTGATCATATGTCAGTTCTCAAGGCAAGAGTTGTGTGGAAGTGGGAAGCTGCTCACATCAGTCAGCAAGTGCTGTACTTGGGGAAGACGGCAGGCACTGTGCGGTTGTGGTTGAAGTGGGCCTTAAATCACAAAGCATGGATTCAAGAGGGTGACTTGTATCAGGTGGAAATGAAACGTATATAAAAGGTGACCAGACCAGAGAGGGTTTGGGTGCCACTGATAATGGCTGCAGCAGCAGCTCGTATTTCTGTGTACTTCTGTGTTTGGCTGCGGGGCAGCGTTCGTTTCTGGTTTGTAGTAGCCTTGGTTCTTTCAAATTTAATCATGCCACAGTCTGGAAGTTGTTATCCTCCAGGCTATATCCATAAATCGGTTAATATAACCTTATTTAGTCACAGTATATTTTTCTAAGTTGCGGAAATTATTATTTAATTGTGGACAAATTCCATTTCTAGATTTATTTACCAGGTAGTCCCAGCACTCAGAGAACTGATCAAAACTAAACATTACTTTAAACGTTATATCAATATATGTGTATGTGGACATACACATGTGTATAAATATATATATTGTATATTATGTACATTTATTTTAAGCTACAATACATTTCCTATTTTTCCAAAGTCAGCTAAAAACATCTCTAAAAAAGCTACAGAGTTGGCTAGTTACGCCCATCCAGTTACGCCCATCATGAAAGGATGAAAAGCATTGTATCAATGAACTTTACATTTTATTGTAAACATTTGTACCAATTTGTTACATGTACAAATGCAATAAGGAAAAAAAGTAGAAATTATTATGTTGAATGACAGATTTGCAATATCAGTTCACAGTTAATGAGCAGTGGTACTAGGAGGATAAGAATAAATCCAGTAGCCACATGTTTTCTGTGCCACCACAAATTTGCTCTTGTTTCTGACAATGATTTAAAAAAAAAAAGATTTTAAAAAAAGACTCAGACAAATTAACTTTGTGCAGTATGTATACTGTACACATTTATGAATACAGGCTCTCTCAAGCAATCCTATGTATATAATGTGTATATAGACTGTTACAGACACAGTGGCCATTTGAGGTCTTCTCTATTCAAGTGGTTTTGATTTCTCCAGTATGTTTGTACCCAACTCCACAAGATGCAGTTTTTCAGGAACTGTAGAGATAAAGCAAGAAACTATTTTTGTGTAATATTTCTTGACTAAAATTCAAATGGCAGTATTTTTGAAGAATTTTGAGCATTACCAATGTAGTTTCAAGGTACTAATTGCACCAAAAAGTAAAACTTTGAAAAACAAATTACATGAAACTTTTGCTTTAGATAGATAGATAGAAGATAAACAAATGCAAAGAACTGAAGTATTGGTCATACAGGGCTAAACTAATGGTATTGCAAAAGATACATTTTCAGTTGTGTGGTTAACCCTTAATAGTCGTTTACTTTGCAAGATACTGAAGGAGCGCAGGAGTGGTAGGATTTGGGCAAGAATTCCAGCAGTGACATAAGGGCGTGTGCATTGCATCTCTTTCTGCTTCCTGCAGGTCATTTATTTCTTTACATTGCTCTGCTGTATTAACAGAACACACTGACGTGTCCATAATGAGCGAGTCCAAAGCAGCCCCTCATGCCAGGCTGGGCTGGGTGCTCACTGCATGGGCAGGCAGGGTGATCAGCATGTCCCCTGCTGCCCCTGGCTCTGCTTTGGGGTACTGTTGCCAGGAGCTGCAGTGACCGCCTGAAACCTCAGTGCTCCAGCTCCCAGTCTGCGGCAAATTCAGCTTGACTGGTTAAACAGCCACTCTGACGGGTTACTGGCTGGGAAAGGGCAGCTGACCAACTCGGCTGGAAGCTCCACACAGGCTGTCACTGGTTCCAGGGTCTCTGTCAGGCAGATACTGGTGCGTGCCCTGTCCTGTACCTCTTCCTTCCCAAAAGGACTCTTCTGAGTTCTAATAAAATGGCTCTCTTGTGTATTTCTTATGAAATGGCTATCTCTGCAATATTTTACAATAGAAACCTATTAAGTTTCTGTGTTGAAGAGTCAGAGCTCAGTCATCTCAATGAACTCACATGAAGACTTGGCCTTTCCAGACTTTCTTGAGAATTACTGAATTATACAATTGAAGGTACAATAAAAAGAGGAACAAAGCTGATCTGCATCCTACACCTTAAATTTCAGAACAGCTCACACAGCTGGAAATAAGAGCAGAACTCTCATAAGAACACTCGTAAACTGTGGATTAATGTTCCTTGGCTTTTAATATGTACATAAAATTGTGTTAACTTGTCTTGAGTTTTCCTTTTGCAGAATTAAGAGGAAACACTGGGGTTTATTCCCCCCTCACTTCACTAAGCAGGCCTCTTATGCTTACCAAGCAGTGGACTTGATGGAAAAAGCTCTGCATTTCCCAGCCAGTGCTTGAGGCCATTTGGGCACACCAGCAGGTTCCCAGGCATCCCCTGGCACAGCCATTCCAGGCAGGAGCACTCAGTTGCCCGCTTGTTAGATAGAGCCACCCTGAGTGAGACGATTGGGTGAGTAATAGAGAAGTCTTTTGTCTTCTACTCATTTTGCTGCTAAATATTTCCTTTGAGCGGGAGAGATTTATATCTGGCTCTTGCTCGATGTTCTGCCGAATCTGCAGCCAGAGAGGGAGCAGCCCGCGACAGAGGGCAAGCTGATGAATGCAGCTGATTCAGGGCAGGCCATGAACAGAAACCTTTTGACGGAAAGAGTGCCTTATTTTGTGGGATGGCGCCTTGTGCTTAAACAGAAGGGAGAAAAAATGCTTTCAGGTCCAGGCGCCAGAGTCGCTGGGCATAGTTTGGTGTTGGGCTGCAACGTGGCAATGGGAGCAGGGCATCCTGTGGCTCCAGCATCCCAGCCGCACTGCCAGCATCATTGGTGAAATGCAAGACAGTGCAGGGGATGGCAAGGTGGCAGTACCAGCTCCATCTCTCACTGAGGTTTTGTGGTTGTGGTGTGATCAGCACAGATTTGAGTGCAGCTGGGTGTTACCTGGGTATAGTTTCAGTAGCCATTAGCGTATTGGAAAGCCATTCATATGTATGTGGGTATGTATATGAGGGTGTTGCAGGGGCATTTTAATTACAGCATTTATATGGTTCATTGGCTCAAGGATTCAGATCTAAACATGCTCTTAATATGGGACTAATACTAAGCCATTTTTAAGAAAAATTGCAATTTAAAGCATTTAAAGGCATAAATAAAACACCCTTTCAGAAGACCTTCTACCAGTAGCTAAAGCATGATTTATATCAGTGAGCTGGAATGGGAGAGAAAAAGGACATGTTCCAGAGCTTATGGGTGTTGTATAACCATCCTAAAGACAGCAGCATGGCATGAAGAGGTGTGAACCAGAGGGCAGAGATGCTCTTCACCTTTCAGCTGGAGCTCGTCTA
>JANHGB010054875.1:3224-25026 GCA_026283785.1 Coracopsis vasa
AACCATGGCTTTTTCATCTTCCCTTTCCTTCTCTGTTTTTTTTCTCCCCCCCCCCCAATCTCATGTGTTTTGAGGCAGCAAATATTATAATTGGGTTGCTTTAACTCTTCTGCAGAGACTGTAGAACATACATCCTTATTTATACGTATCTCCTGGCTGTGAACTGACCCAGCCTCACCAAACTTGCATTCTGTCAGTTTTTGAGGTTTTCTCTGTCAATTCTCTATGAACTAAAAATCTTGAGCCATATTCTCTGTTTGACCCAGTCCACCAGATGCAATATTCCACGTCAGAATTCTCCACATTGTGGAGTTAATGACCACAGATCTGCCAAAAGAGTGAGATTATACAGGTGCAGTTAAGCAGCATCTTTTTAATAGCTAATTCTTCCATCGGCTCTGTTTGGTCCTCTGAAATAAGCCGTCAGCTTCTCACACAGCATACTGGTAACATGTAAGCAACACTCAGTAGCAAGCATCTTGCATACTCTGTGACTCCAAGAAACATGATTTTCAATGAAAAGGTCCAGTTTCTTGCTTTATTGCTCTGGAAAGCCAGGCCAAGGATTTCAGCAATCTTGACTGCTAGGGAATACAGCTGAAGGGATTAAGTTTCCATCTGCAATATTTCACCAGAATAAGTAATGAATAGAGCAATTCAGAAACAGCAACTGAGATTTCTGTCTACAACACTGCTCAAGAGAATTTGCGTCTTTAGTGTTTGATGTAGACTTAAAAGTAGCAAAATCTGTTCAGTAATTTTTAGTGCCCACAAACCAACTGATCTGCACCTGTTTTATCCATATCAAGTTAACAGCAGCTATTATTAGGCAAAATATAATATAATGTTATCTCATTAACAGAACTACTCATTTCAAGTTCACACTGACAACTGTACTTGAAAAAGCATGGAATATCAGCCACACGCAAAGACAGTCCAGCGAATCAGTCTGCTGCACTCTGCTTTACCATTGAGAATCTTGCAAACTCTAAGCATTATGTCAAACACAACATTTCATTACAGTTGTCAAACTGCAAAACCTGTTTTTCCCTGAGCTACAGAGAATACAGACAACAATATCTGAACAATACAGGCTTCCTCTATCTCTCTTCAACACTGCCTTCAGGCTCAGTTGATCACCAAGAGCACCTTGCCCCTTGAACCACCACTGGAGCTAGAAAGCTGGGCCACAGGCCAGTTCTGCAGGACAGAGGGGAAGGAGAAAAGGACATCATCTACTCTACAAACACCAGAAGTACAAATTAACCAACTGATGCCTCAGCCCCGTTAATGTACAATTCCCCAGTAACTTCAAAAGCTAAGTTAAAACAAGCATAAGCAAAATGGCATTTGAAACCTCTCTTGAGACAACAAAAAAAGAACAGTTAGATTTCTGTCTAAAAGCAGAGTATCACAAGATCATCAAATCCCTGCGTATCACAGCATCATAAAACCCCTTCCTGACTGGAATACTCAACTTCCCTAGCACTTTGGGATATCTTTTATACATGTGCCCTATGTATGACAGTTGCTTTAGCAATTAAGAATTGTAGGAATAGAAAATGCAAAGCAGTATTTTTAAATTTAAAAATATAATCACAATTAAACCCCCACGTACTTCTCTAAAAAATTAAAATATAAAAATATGTGCTTCTAGATTAAGAAAAGCATCACCTCATGCAGTATACAATCACATCAACAATACATGCCAATGTGATCCTGAGAGGCTCTCAGAGGGTTAAAATGAGACAGGAAAAAAAAAAAAAATCTCTTTTCTGGGGCTAGGGAGAAACATTGTGATCAGCTCTGGGTCTAGATCGCATAAAAACAACAAGCATGCTGTGGTGCAGAGAGAAGTCATTAAAAGATGGAGAAATGGGAAGGGGTTGGAGGAATTGTAACTTAAAGGAACTATTAACCTAGAGTACTGTAAGAAGCTATCCCTTTAGGACCCATGCTGTCGAAATACAACGTACCGAAGTTCCTAATCCAGACACATAAACCGTGTGCTTTAATAGAATACTACCTTAAAATTATGCATTGGTAGGTATATACATCAATAGGGAAAACAAAGAATTGTAATAATTCTTATGATTTAAGAATCTTGTGTTTAGAGGGGAAGATGGCAAAACTTTCAGAAATTTTAAGTCATGCAGGAATTCCTTCTAATCTCAGTCAATTCAATGAGGAAGTTCAATCCTCTTGAGAAACAAACCTCACTTTATTGCAAAAAGTTCTTTTCAACAACACAACAGTTTTCCCAACCCACAGCTTTAGGTAAATATTTAGATATTTTAGGAAAGAGGAAAAATTTCAAACAGATTCAGTCTTGTGAAATTATGTAAAGAGTATAGAACAGGTCTGAGGCATTTACAGCAGTCTATCCAAGCAAGATATACCGAGTCAGCTAAATTAACCAAAATTTATTCAAAAAGACCTTTGTGCTCATTAATATCACACAGCTATCCTCTATCTGGAAGACAAGACAAGATATGAATATGACCACAGCCCACCAAAAGTGCTGAGAAGAATTGAAAGCAAGCGTAACAAAACATGAAATTAGTGATCTGAGCCAACTTCGGGTTTATACCTATTTTAAAATATAAGAAATTGATTCAGTGTCTTCTGCTTAGTATGATCTGTCTTGCTTAGCCTCATCCTCAAGTAGCTGGCCTTCATCCATAGGTTGGTATCTACTGTAAACAAGGACATTTTAGAGATAACACAATCATCATCTGAGGTGATGATGTAGATCCAAGTCCCGGTAGTGACAGAAAATGCAGTGGTCTATGCAGGGTTATTAAGAGCCTGCATGCAGTCTCTGAAAGTATGTTCAGACAGATATCATATATACTAAGGTGAGTTATCAAGCAGCAAATGTATTTTCACTTCTTCACATTAATTAGAGTTTAAATTAGCTGTAGTGCATTCCCCTGCCCTCTCTGTCAGGGATGATCATCTGGGTCCAGCTACAGAAGATGCATGTAACCTCTAGTCAAGGACTTCAGTCTCTCTTGAAGGAAGGTGAAATCTTCAAAGATTTTGAGTCTGAACGTTCAAAAGTGTTGAATCTGGACAAAGGTGTGTAAAATTCTGTTGATATCCAGTAGAATACTACCGATTCAGTGAGATCCTCTTTCTCCCTCTCCTTCCCCTAGAAGGATTATCTTGGGTAGTATGTTCAGTAGTAAAAAGATGCATAGCGGGCCAGTATCCCAGTTTATCTAGCAACTTGCCATGGACTGCCTAGCATAGGATGACATGGACTTTCTTTCAAACAGTGATCCTTGGCTTTGACTTGTATTAGTTTCAAGGTCTCAGCCTGTGGTAGGCCCTTGTTTGTTGATTAAAAAAAAAGGGGGGAGGAGGGAAGGAATAAAAAAGGTGGAGGCTCTTTGTTGCAAAGGGAAACTGGAAACTTCTCCCCACACAAGCAGAGACATGGCTGTATTGCAGAGGCCTCAGGGTAAGAATTAAAGAAAAACAAAATAGAAACCCTTCCATCTCTAATTAGGGTCTTCATTTGCCAAAGAGCCATTCCACAGCAGGAGGAATTACATTCAGGCCGTTGCTTGGATAACGTCTCCCAGCAGGTTGGCTCCTCAGAGCAGGCTACTCTGAGCCAACAATTTCTGGTTACTTGGAGGCAAGCAGCCTGCATATTGTTTTAACTGGCCTGGCTTTTGCAGCCAGTTTTGCTGAAGAACAATCTTCTATTCAGAATGCAAAGATAAAAGCTTTGTTTGGTTTGAATTTGTCCCCAGTTTCTTTCTCCCTTTCTTTTTTTAAACATGGGAATTATAGGTTCTGGAGTTTGCATTATTTCTCTTGTAGACATCAATGTTTTTCCCCCTCTAGCCACTTGATTCTTTGCCAGTGAAGGCTGCTGTCTGGAGTCCAGCCATTCATCAGCCCCTACCTCATCATTAACACCGTGGTGCTGGCGGTCACAGCTCATTGCTGGCGACAGGAAATCCTAACTTGCAAGAGGTTAACCACAGCCCATAAACAGCCAGGCTGGCTCATTAGTCCCTTACAGTTAGCTGAAGGGACCCTCTGGGAGTTTCTACACTGCTCACAGATTCGAGTCCATGCATTCTGTGCTCTTCACAAATGCCCCTCCTTGTCCCCCCAAAGCTCACTATTTGCATCCTTGAGGCTAAGTTTCACCTTTCTTTCCCTGGCCAAAGCTGACAAAGTTCTCCGAGCATTATGAAAAATTAAATATGCCTGTCATGTATTCTCTTGGCTTACCAACTGAACAAAACACCAATGGGCCAACAACTGAGATGTTAATGCACTAGAATACATACACGCTTTTGATATCTTTAATAGTTTTGGTGAGGGTTCCATATCCGTGCTGAGCAATTCAAAGGCAACAACTATGTAAATGTTGTTAATATATACCTGATCTGACTAGAGAATTTATACCACAAATACATCCAGCTCCAATCTTCAGGAAATAACCTGTCAGAATTGCAAGCTACTTGGTTAGTGCTCCAAGTGCTACACTGACCAAAACCCCCACTTTATACTCATTTTGAGTTTACAATATGATCACTTGATTCAGTTGGAGTTGATTCCTTGAACTTAGTACAAACATTAGATCATCATGCATCCTGGGTTCAGCTATAGCTGAACCCACGACATCATGTCATCCAAACAGGCACCTCTAGGTAATATCCCCCTGGCCATCATGAAGATGAAAATGTTTAGAGCAGAAAAACAGAGTTTCTGGCAATTATCTCAAAGGAGTAGGATATGAAGCACAATTTGTGTTACATTCTCACTTTATGGCTGCAATTTCTTATGATCTGCTGTTTTCTACCACTGCCAACTGCATCTACCCATCTTTTACTCTGAATACTGTAGTCCCTCTGATGCAGCTCTGGTTACATTCCCCAGCTCTCCGATTTCTTTCAAAGCCTTCTGTCTCTTAGTGCACCAAAATTAGGTGTGTCACTCATCTATGAAGTCCTAAATAATTCCGTTTCCTGACTCCATATCTGCTTTTTATTTTCTTCACTTTCTGATCCACTTATCTGATTCTACTTGCCAACCTTCTCTTGTGCTCATTTCTGTACTCCTACATAGCTGCACTTACCCACCCATTCATTTTTCTCCTTCAAACTCCATTGCTGTAGTTCTTCCAACATGCCTGCCAGTACGCCTTTCCCTGTTAGAGAAGTAGGTAGATGCTACAGGTAAAATAAAAAAATCTCTTGCAATGCTTAAGAGGCTCACAAGGCATACAGAATCATGAGGGTCCATACACTTTAGAGACATGATATTACTACTACTACTACTAATAATAATAATAAGTAAATTATTTATATGTAGGGCATATCTTAAAAAATTGTCTTTTCTCAGCCTGCACTTCTATTAGTTTCACTGTGAGTTCTGACTGAGCAAAGACTCCAGGAACACATGTTGTGCAACAGCAGCTGTTTCTTTAGCTTAAGGGAGAAGCAGCTGTGTTCCACAGTTGGTTGGAAAGGAGTGAAGATGGTGGTGGGGACTGCTAAGGATTCAACTCTAAAAGTGGACATTTATTTAAAGTAATCAATCCAACAATAGCAAATCTAAGGAGTGCCCACAGGGAGAAACGTAAGAGACAGCCTTTCTTCATGAATAGCTGTTGCTCTTCAGAATGGAGCAGTGAACACAAAAAGGAAGTTAGTAAAATAATACAATAACAAATTGCTAGCACTAGCTGACAGTGGAAAGGGCCCACAGCCACCCATGAATTAAAACCTGACAGACGTACTCCTTCTGAACTACATAACCTGATTCAGCCCTTGTTCATCCACTCCTTCAAGCATTCCCCTCTTTGGCTTTGACTGAGCTCTTTTCTTTCCTTTTACATCTTTCACCATATGACCTATACACAATACAAACCTCTCCTCTGTCTCCAGAGTTTAACTGGCTTGCTTGTCAGTTCTCTTACCTGTGTTAGAGTATGGTCTGTGGGGGATGGAAGAAGAGGCAACGACATGGGAAGCAGAAATACAGTAAACTTTTGGCAAAAGTACTTTGCTTTAGGTCATTTTGTTATTGTTGTTCAAAAATACACGCTTGTCCCCATCAGGAAGATTATGAGGACTATTTCTGTCTGTCATTATGAAAATTCACTTCTTCCTGAAAACCCATATATTATCCCACCTTCTGGCATTATCTATGCAATTTTGTTAGAATTCCAGAAATCATTATGTCTGTATGCTGCAGAGGTCTGATCACACTGCTAGCACTGGGGAAGTAAGAAACGAGAACGCCAAAAGATAAACGACACCGAGAATATTTGCACAAGTAACAGTATCACTTCAAATACCATTTCTAAGCATGTTTTACCCTTGTTTAAAATGGAAGCTAACATTTCAGGTGTCCTAGACATTACAAATTACAATGAAGTGGGGACCAACAAGAAACAATTACTATAATATTATAACACGTTTTTTGGTGCTTCAGGAAATGGTAATTCCCTCTCTCTGTTTCTCAATATATTATTTAGAGCAAATACAGTAAGAAAGCCACATGCGTGGCAGGGATTACAATTATGTATGCTACTACTTTTCACAATTAGCTAATTCCAGGCAGTGCTAAGACAACAGACCATGGAAACAAAAAGTTTAAATGCAAAGTTAATAAGAGACTCTTAAAGAATGTGATTCAGAAGGTCAGAGTCTTTAACACCAGCCAGGATGTTATTCCATCCCCCCCCAAAAAACAAAAAAACAAAAAAACCCAACACATACTCTTTCTTTCATTATAAAATAATGGGATTGACAAACAACATAGCCTGTGTTTTGAACAGAGTTTTGGCATGTGCAGTGTAGGTCTATCAACTAGTCCAAGCCAAAGGCGTCTAGTCTCATTCAAGAAAATTATCTTCTGCTTCATAACAGCTTTAACAACTTCCTTCTTAAAACAGAATGCCTGGGAGTTCAAAACAACCAATATTAATTTTCTGCTGCTGAACATTTCTTCATCTGCAATTTGACATGTGTTCAGGCCAGCTTTGCCATCAGAAGAGCAGTCCATTTACCCTCCTCCTCTTGTTCCTACCTCTGATGGACACCACACTGCCAACACAAACCTGCATGTAGCCACACAGTGAAACAAACCAACCCACCCACCCGCTTCAGTCGCCCGTACTATTACTTGTCAGCCAGACCAATTAGATTTTGCGATAAATTTTGAGATTAGTGCCTCAAAATGAGTACAAAATACTTTTCAGCTGCTGTTTACAAGGAAGAAACGTGGGCTGGCAAACAAAAGGCAGCAAAGGTCCCCAGACTGTGGATCAGGTACACGTGGAATGTCAGCTACTTCAATGGATATAAGAAGTTTTCCTGAAGTGACACTACCTTCTACCACATGTGGCACAGTACCCACCACAGGGTGGGCTACTGCAGCTGTCACCACCAGTTGAAAGTATCTGAACAAGCAAAGTTTTGGAAATATCCATCAATAATTTCAGATCTATCCTGTACTGCAATAAGAAACCCGAAACCCAGTGGCATTGCTGGGTTGTATTTCACTGTCTTGACAGATGCCATTTGATTCCAAAATGACTGGGGCGAGGGAATAACATGGGGCTGCATACTGGAACAAGCAGGACACATGCAGGTACTGCCATCACAACAGCATGGATGCAGGCATGCAGCAGGTTTGTAGGCAACCCTGCTTTTTTTCCCTTCCTCCAGAGCAAAGCTGCTGCTGGAGCACATGCACAGGCAGGAAAAGGAGAAGAAACCTCATTGTGCTGTACAGAGGAGGCGGGAATTCCAGGAGGGGAAAGGTTCCCTTTGAAGCACATGGCACGAAGAACTTCTCAGCGACCATGGCAACAGCTCAGTGGGTTCCCAGCCTGAGAACCAAGTTACTACTGCCAGGCCTCAGGAACAAAAAAAGTCTGAAAGAAGGAAAAGGAGAGGGGGAGGTGGAGTCGGGGGTGGGAGGAGAGAAGCTGGAGCAGAATTAGCCTGGGAGAAACTGAGCGGCTCCCTGGTAGGCAAATCCAGCTAATAATGCTGGTCGGGTTCACAGGGTTTCCTTTTCATTTCCAAAGCTTTCTTCTTCCTCTGTCATTCCCCTCCTAGCCCTATTCAGGAGCTCATGAGATCAGTAAAGCCCATGCTTTTGCTTTGCCTGCTGCAGCATTGCCTCAAACAGGGTTGCACTGTGATCAAAGGCAATGTTAAATCACTGCTGCCACACACACCCCCTTCCCAATCAGGGGCCAGTTTTCACAGGCACTCCAACAGCAGATACATTTTTTTTTTTAAACTCTTTCATTTCCATTGCACAATGGACTAAGAAGGATGAGCACTTAAAAAAAATCAGTACTGAAATGGACGTACTAAATTCTGTACAGCTACCAAACCCCATTTAGCCCAGGGTCAGACAAGTTGATTGAGGTTTTTAGTACAGACCAGGGGTTTACTAAAAACAAACAAACAAATAACCCCCAAACAAAAACAAAAAAACCCAAACACAAAACACACACACACTCAAAGAAAACCAAAAAAACAAAAAACCCAAAAAACACACCAAAAAAAAACAAAACAAAAAACCAAACCAAAATACCCCAAATCAAAAAAAGACCACAACAGCCAAAACCAACAATAAGAATAAACCCATACATCTTTGTACCAGATTTGTGTGACATGGAATTTAGCTCTACAGCTTTAAGTGGCCTTTACATTCTACTTCACAATATTCCAAGCTTTCCACAATATCATCCATTTTCTTTCTTTTCCTCTTAAACTAAACCTCATAATTTATTCCTTCAAATATACATGCATTCCCCCACACAAGTAATAACCTTCTTGCTTCTACTACAATATTACTCAACACAAATGTTCACCAGTTTTAGTGAAACGAGTTTAAATTGGCTCCCTTAAAATAGGACTTGCAAATTCTTTTATGGTTTGAGTTTGAGCTTTTAAATGTATTCCTTTATGAT
The DNA here is from genome assembly GCA_026283785.1 of Coracopsis vasa. Lineage (NCBI taxonomy): Eukaryota > Metazoa > Chordata > Aves > Psittaciformes > Psittacidae > Coracopsis > Coracopsis vasa. Next base: position 12,190 of record JANHGB010054875.1, read on the forward strand.
AGGCTTAATCTGACATGGTTATCCATTCTTTATGTGCATCAGAAAGATGGACAAGGTAACTGTCAGCTTAACCAGGATAAGTCTCCGTATATATCCTCTTAAATCATAGCAAAGAGGACAGCATCCAAACTGTCATCCAAATCAGTGAAAAGTGTCAAAATGAAAGAGAACTGTCCACATGTGCCATTTGCTGGGAAGGGAAGTGTATACACAGGCAACTGCCCAGCAGAGTCTTTATTATACCTTAAATTGTTAAGGCAGAGTTTCAATTCTGTCCACGACAGTTTTAAAAGAAAGCAAGTCCTTAACTTCTCTCACCTTCCGGGTGCCAGCTTTATTCCTACTGTCAAATCAATAGGTCAAATTGATCCAACCACATCGCTTTCCAACACACAAGATTGGGCTTTCTTTTCACAGAATGGCTTCTAATGGAATTAAGATCTAAAATGCAATTCCGGCATTAGGAAATAAGTGGGAACTGAAAAGGGGAGATATTTCTGCTTCCAGCAGGAAATATAATTGATCACACAGTCAGACTTCACTAGACAAAGCAGAATTCCTGTGATCTAGAAGTTCAAATGCCCTATATACCCAATTTTATGCACCCTACTACATCTTTTAAGGAGGCAAGGATATTCACATTAAGTGAAGTCGTACTGTTACCCACCCAAGTCACTCCTGCAGATGCGTGCATAACAAGGGTTGCTTTGCCATTTACCTCACTTGCATAACACCTGGATTTCAGCAACACCAGCAAAGCTGAAACGCAACACTTCATATATGCAAGAGGCCATTCCATTTCTGAAATGTTTCACAGCCCTACATCCTGTGACATCCGCAAGACATCTCCACAAGAGATGCTGGGCAGGCCAACTTCACAGGATTTCGGTAAAGCAGAAGCCGTACCACAACTCTACTGAAAAGCAAACACACTATTAGTCTGGAAGACCAAACAGTGCAGGACAGGCCACCTTGGGGGCAGGATAATTCAAACTAGATGAGGAACACAGTAGGCTTGTACTCGATTTCTTCCTCCTTTTTTCTAAAGGGAAGAAGTCCCATTTCACTTCCCTGTTCAAGGCCACCCCTCCCCTGTTTTATTTTATTTTTCCTTTCCCCTCTCCTTTCCTTTTCTTTTTCTTTTTTCATTAGTTTTTGCCTCTTCCCTCTCTCCCTGCTTCCCTAGCCCTCCTCTCCCTCTCCTCCTTTTCCCTCTCCCTTTCCTGTTTTAAGTCAAACAGCTGCCAAGCCCTAAAAACAACCAGAAGATGACACATGCACACATGCAGCAGGCTTGATACCTACCCAGGCAAAAGAGTCTTCAGGCCAAACTGAATACTCATGTAGCCATTTACACCAAAATGCATGGAGGCTAAACTTCTCAGAGACCCAGACACAATGCAATTTATTCCCACTTGGCAAGATAACCAGGCTGACTTAACTGACAGACCTGCAAGAAGCTCATGGCTGATGCTCCTGCTGCTATCTGCACCCAACTGTATTTCAAGAATTCTGAGAAGTCCTTCTAAACCAGGACATAACTTGAGCATGCTGAGGACTGAGCAGAAGGGTTGCAGAGAAAAGATGGAAAGGACAAACTACAGCAGCAAGCATGAAATAGGGAACAAATATTTCAGGAAGAGAAGGCACCATGAAAATACATTTCAAAAGAAATGGCACCATGAAAATACAGAACAAGGAGCTGCATTTACAGTTACTGTGAAGCAAATATTGCCTAGAGCCTTGGACAGTGTTTTTTCATCTGTTAAAATTACGGCACGTAAACTGACACACAGGCAACGTTCTGCCCAAACTCTCTGGAAACACCCTATGCAGAATGCATCAAAGTAGATGCTACATTGCTCCTGAAGAAAAGCCAGGGCCTGCTGTTCGGCAGAACAAGCCTCAGGAAGCTACCTATGATCTGCAGATACTGAGGTGCACTCATTCTAGAGACCACTGTGGCTTCAGGGACATGGGGAGTATAGAGGACATGGCAGGATTTGGATATACAGCAGTGGGTCAGGCAAGCAATGTCACTATGTCAGAAAATATTTATAACATTGTTTGTGCAGGATATTTATGGTTTCCACTTTCTTCACCCATTTTGCACACCTACTTCCTACTTTCAAGAGCCCAACAGATTGGACTGAACAGATTCCTTCCTTAAACGGCATTCCCTGAGACCCAACTTAAAAAAATCTAACCTGAGAACAAAAAACAACAGCCTTCTGCTTTCCTTTTTAACATATCTGGCAGCAGTGATGATATCTTACTGACTTCACTCCATGAAACAAAGGGAAATATTTTGCAAGGAATTTAGATTCCAGAGGCTGTATTCCACAGGGAGATTCCAGCAAGGTGAATTTTTTTTTATCAATACAGTGTTATTAGAGATATCTATCTCTTCTAGGGTTGAAGACTCCTCTGCCCACCCCCAAAAAAATGCATGTCTTCTGATAAAATTGTACCTAATGCAAACCAGTAAGGTGCTTTCATTTCACTGCTTTTGATAAGAACATTTCTGTGAGTTAGAATCACACTTGCAGCTCACCCTCTGTCTATTCCGACACTGCTTCTGCTAAACAGCCATTTTTGCAGAATTCTTTGCTAGGTCCCGGGAGAGCTCAGAAAGCAGCTGCTAGCACTCAGCTCCCCATCACCATCTCTATCAGCTCAGTAATGACATTATCTTTCTCCAAAGTATCTAGTGTGAAAACAGGCAAAGTGGGGATATGGAGTTTTCTCTATTTTATTTCTTAACAATTTTTCTCAGGAAGGAACTTTGCCTTCCAAGAAACAGTCACATGCAGCATTTACCCCAAGCTACCCCCTTACCTTTCCTAAGACAGTGAGGCATGGCTTAGGCTCCAACTCTGGCTGTTCCAGTTTCACCACTCCTACCCAACCATATTCATATAGGTCTTCCTCATCATTGCTATTACACAGTCCAAGTGGATGCATCTGAAATAAAATCAGAAAGAAACCTTTAGACCATCAGTAGAATTCAAAAAATCATAGATTTCTTTTGAATACCTTAGTTTATAACATACAATTTTTTTTTATTATGGTACACTGGAAAAACTGAAGCATAAGGCTGATATATGGAGAGTTCAGTACATTTCTGAAGCATGCTATGAGTAAAAAAAATCTTGAGTGTTGTATGAGCTCATTCTCATCTTGCTTATGAAAAACCATTTAAAGCTCCCAATCACTTACTATTTTTCAAGATTCACCACCAATTCACCTGTATTTTTATTTTTCTGGGGCGGGGGAAGAGGGGAAGCCACTGCAATACTAGACAGGGTAGAATCCTCTGCCCAACTCTTAATTCACAATTTCTCCTTTTATTTGTTACTAGTTACTATGACACAGTACTGAGCTGTCAACAGTCACAGAGATGAGCAGCTCAACTTCCTCCGTTTAAAAGCCTGGATGAGCACTGAGGATGAACCACTCCTGAAACTCAGCATCTGATGGCTAAACTATTCAGCATAGACACAAAAACAAGGAAGGGAGGCAGGTAGGGAGTGTTCTCTCCAAAATTGCCAGGGCATATTTTTCAACATAATTAACCCCAAAAGGAGTCCATAGGACCCTTTATAAGTAAACACAAACCTTTAATCTATATTAAATATCTAAAGAAACAGAGAACCATCACCTTGATATAATTCCCTTGACGTACATTGTATCAACTGAGCTTTGAAATCATAACCCATATCTAAGAAGTTTCTACTTCAAAATCCTTGAAATGTGCTGGGGCACTTTCCACACATCTGAAAGGGCAAAGCTGAAACCACGACTCAGGTGCTTTTATCCAAGGTTACAAAATCTGAATACACTGCTGAGAGGGTTAAAATAACTTCAGAAAGAGCTACACCAGTTTTAAGTGAATTTGTGTTACAGAGCAGACAAACAGTAAACCAACAAAGGAGGAACATTTCACTTTGTAACTCTAGCACCTCAAAAAGTCCTAATGATTACAAGAAAACTTCCACTCTTCTGCTGGTTTGGGTTTTTTTTCCCTGCCTGCCCACATAAGGCACTGCAGTGTTACAAACCACCATGTGAACAGCTCAGGATCTCTGTACTGTCATGGGATAAAAATCTTGGTCTTTTCCCCAACCATACAAAAAAATATGTTCTCTGTCCACCTTACTCCAGAAGACATCTCGGAAGAAGGCCAAGAGGAACAGAAGATTCTTTCCACAGCCACTTTGCTCCAGAATACTGTTATTCCCCAACAGCTTCCAAGTGTGAATAGCCCTTTATATCATAGTTAGCAAGCAGATTCTGCAGTTACCATCCCTGGAAATCAAGATAAGCAGAGAGCTGAAAACACCTCTTCCTTTTACAAAGCCTGTGTTGCCTTACCTTTAAAAAGAAACTGGTGATTTTGTCACCTTCTCAACCACAATACTGCTCAACACCCTGTCTCCTACAACAATGCCCCAAGCACCTGAGAAGACAGCCTTTCTGTTTTAGAGGCAAACAAGCTGCACATTACACACAACTCCGAAGAAAACAGTTAAACATTCACAGTGTAGAACATTAAAGGCCTCTGAAAAGGGTTTTCAAGGCCGTCAGGAATTTGCAACAGTCAAGCATGGGCATACCCTAGCTCAAGCATCTCACCTTCATACACAGGGTGTGTACTCTATGTGGCACCAAGCACCCAGGCATTTAGTAAAACCAAAGTTGCATTTCTGAACACTCCTGTCTTCTTCAAAAACCTGGCCTGGAAAAGGACCTATGCACAACTTAGCAGACAAAAATCACAGGTCTGGAAGCAGCAGAGCCCTCAAAACTCAAATAACCTTGACACTTCCATAAAGAACCAACGAATCACTTAAAAAGCTCTGTTAGACCTTTGGGGTGCCACAGCTAACAATTCCTTATGATTTGAGACTTCAGTAAAACAACAAAAAACCACACAAAGCCCCAACAAACAAACAAAAAACCCCAAACCATTTTCAATCCTGATATGAATATTAACTTGATGCATTTGGAGAGGCAAGTGCAAGGCACAAGATTTAGCACTGTAAAGTAGTTATCAGCAAACAAACCTTTATATGCTTAGATCCCCATGGTAAGAGTAACCGTCCAGAAAAAAATCTCTTCCCTGTAATAAGCCATGACCAGAAGAAACAAACGTAAGAACTAGTAAGAGAGGAAGATGGAGAAACATAACATGGGGAAAACATAACCCCTTTTTTAAAAAAGGAAAAAAAAAAAAAAAGGAAGATCCGGGAAACTACAGGCCAGTAAGTCCGAAATCCATGCCCAGCAAGATCACGGAGCAGATCCTCTGCAACACTCTGCTGAGATAAATGGAAAACGTGAATGGAAACAGAGGTGATTGGCAACAGCCAACATGGCTTCCTTCACTAGGGGCACATCGTGCCTGAAAACTTTGGTCCAATTTCTGTAAGTCTTATTACAGGTTCACATCATACACCAACAGCAGAGTTTTGTTGTAAGAGAGACTGACACACCATTTGATTCCTGCCTTCAGCAGACCATAAATCAGCAGAAGCTGCCAAGGCTGAAATTACCAGATCATTTTGACTCTAGCTTCAACCCAAATATAATAATGTGACCCCTAAAAAGGCACTTGGCTCTGACAAACTGCTAACCAAATTCATTGTCTCCATGGTTCCCCACAACAGAACTGCAGGACTTTGTCTCCTATTGTATGAAAACAGTGATATGCAGCTTCCAAGATCATAAAGGATGATCACTCCTGTAGCATAGACTCACAGAGCTCCTATCTTCCAATCAGGAGAAGGTAGGTACAGAGAGCATATCCAGTACATTCTCCCTTTCAGCAGAGGTATATGTTCTTGAGAGGAAAACGTTAATAGGAAAACCTTCTCATCTCACTATACCAGATTAGCCGAGAAATAAGACTGACAAATGACATGCATTAAGAAGGATTCAGAGAGCATCATGTGCTTTCAGCTCCCTTTGACAAAAAATACACATGACAATATTAACTAGTAGTACCTGAGGTTTATGTATCATGCAGTAGGTACCAGGCACTAAGTCTGAAATTTTGAGACAATTCTGGAATACAAACTTTAAACAAAAAACAATTTGTGAAACTAAATGAACTCGTTGAAAAGCTGCATGAGACTTCAAATGGAAATGTGGAATATGAAACCGGGCTGGAGAGCAGATAAGAATGAAAAACTGTATGAGATCTGAGAAATATCGGTTGTTATTCTGGTAAGAGGTGACTGCTGCTCAGATTTACTGATGACTATACAGCTTTTTGAAACTCCTTTTCCAAATACCAACAGCCCCTGCTTCCTGAACCAAGCCTAAAGAGCTGCATTTCCAAGGAAGCTTCTGAACTCTATCCTGGTGCAAGAACCTTAAAAAAAAAAAAAAAAAGAAAAGAAAAGAAAAAAAAACCCGAAAAACAAACAAAAAATCCCATCCCTGCCAAGTTTGTTAATAAAGGGAAAAAAATTAAGTAGGAACTCATTTCCTCAGTACAGGACTCATGCTGTTCACAGCTGTATTCAAATTTTTGTCTAAACCCATGAATTGAACCCACTTAGAACACACACTTTTACTCACGAACTATAGCAAGGTTGTTCTATGAGCTAGTTACTAAATGAAAGCTGTTCTCTGGCTAGAAGACAAAACCAAACGGCTGTCTCAGAAGATTTCTCCTCCAACACGGCCATGCTGGCTGCTATGATTGCTGTCCAAGGACAAGCATGACCACAGCAAGTGGATTCCCTTTTGTAGCCCAAAGAGCCAGGCACAGAATGCCATCTTACGTTTCCTACCAGTGCACAGAACACTAAAGCAGAGAGAAGACTGAAATTTATTAAACCACCACACAATGGCAAAGTGATCTTGCACAAGAGAAACCTCAAACCCAAAACCAAAACCCAGTGTAAGCAGTATGCAAAACTAATAGGGCGCTGCAGGCTTTGTGCTGGCAAATGTAGAGAACTTATTAGGTACATCTGCAGGCTACAAACTCCTGAGGATTTTGTTGCATCACTTTGGAATCTCACCAGAGTAATTACAGAAATGAATTACATTATCCCACTAGTGCTCCCTCAAAATCTCCCTGTTTCAGGAAGCGACAATTGACAAAAACATTGCACTATTCAATTAAAACCACGTGCACTGCAAAGGCAAACTGTTCCTAGGCTATTTGTTCCAGTAGATCTGAAGATCTACAGGACCAACACAAATACTCATCTAAGGGGTAAATTAGACACATCAGTCATCAGCTCTGTGCAACCATTAACACATCAGGGCAGCTTATATTCAAGTACCCAGTGTCAGCTCTTTTAATAAAATGGCATTATTAAGGCAATGACAGGTTGTGAAACCTACCAATTTACTAATCTTATCATGACCAGAACTTGGAAACATGAGCTCTGTGCCCACTTTCCAGCACCTCTTCCTCTGGACTCTTCATGGAGTTCTGTGATAGCACTCTTCTCATCTTTGTGGGTGCTCTCATCTGTTCACACTGATCAGATTTCAGGCTTTTAATGCAGATCGTTTAAACCTCTACTCAAAACCATCTTCTTCGTCAACCTCATCCTGATCGCATCCCTCATGGATAAGTTACCAATGGCAATCTGATCACCTTCCTCAAAATTCCATTCCTGCCCCACCGGCCAAATGAAGACATTCACTCCCCCCACCTCAGAAACACATTTGGGTGTTTGCATAACATTTTCACAACATTTCCAAAAATCCTACAGCTACATCACCACAAAACTTCATTTGTTCCTACTACTTACAAATACAGTGAAATGATGAACTTAACTTTTCCATCTCTTGTTTACTCTTCTGTATTTGCAAAGCAACCTGTTGCCAAAAAAGGTGATTTAAGGTTCTTGACTGCAATATTCCAATCCAGCATTACTAAGACCCCACCAGAAATAAGTGGCTCAGGCAGTAGGTTCTATCCGTCCTTTTTGAAAAAGGCATCAGTAGAATGTGCCATGACAGATGAGTGACCTTTCAAGAATCTTTCAAGAAGAGGAAGCTTTTTAATAAATAAATAAATAGTTGCCATTTTCTCTGCAGCCTCATTAAACATGAGGGGTTTATGCTGGCTGCAGCTGGAATATACCTGCCTTTTCAAAAAAAGGTGAAAGAGGGAAGCATTTCCCCACCTCCCTGTGGTTCCTCTAGAGCATGCAGCTTTGCTGTGCAGAGGAACATTTGGCCTCCAGCACAAGTACATTAAAACAGTTTCTTTTCACTTTCAGACTTTTGTTTTGTTTTGAAGAAGAGCATCCTGCCAAAAACCAAATCACCACAAAATGTAACATTATAGAACCTGAGCGTTTCAGCAGTGTGCTTTTCTTGGCTATCAGTTGTGACGTGTGGTTTGACCTAGCGGTTAACATTGAACCCACAAGCAGCTTTCACTGAACTTTCTCTATAGCAAGAGCATCAAGCATTCCTGAAATCTTCTCACAGTCCACTTTACTCCAGGAAGTATGCCAAAAGAGATGATGAGAAATCCAGTCTCTGCTGTAATTAAATGCAAAACCAGAGATACACAGTTGAACACAACCACCATGCAGAAAAGGCTAGTAAAATTCTACAATGCAGACAGGCCGGTACTACACAGAGCCTGTCAGGTCCTGCGTAAAGGAGTGGCAAACTTTTAAGAGCAGCCAGAGTAGGTTTTGTTAACTAGGAAAGCAGACCTTGGCACTGATCTAGTTGATCAGCACACTCATCATCATGCAAAGCAAGAAGCAGCACCATTCCTTTACTCCTGACTCGGGGACATACAACCTGTGACTCAGAGAGTATGTGAAGTGCTTGTGAGAAATTCACCTGTACCATGGCCCAGCTTCAAATCCTTCAGGAGAGGAAGAAAACCTGAAACACGTACCTGGCAGCAACAGCATGCTCCCAGACATCCTCCTGCTAGGATTGCCCCAAAGCAGACGTTACAGATACCCACAGCACATGCAGTGACAGATGCATACAAAGCTGTAAATTCAGCACACCTGCATCAGATATACTGCAGAGGCAGAGATCAGGTGTACTGCCCACACTGTGCAGCTGAGCAACCTACTGCAACAGGACACTAATTATTCAAACACTTTGCAAGGGAAGCTCCCAGCCCATTCAAACAGAGAACTCGCCTCTCCTTCCTTCAAAGGGTCTCAAAAGCAAAACTCTGTTAAAAGATGTGCATACCCAAGATAACTTGAGGGCTTTCTGCTCTCAAGAATTTAAGTGGTTTTGATTACACCAAATTCTCCTCCCTCAGTATTGACAGAGCAAAGGGGAACAGTCATACTTATAGTTGTGGTTTTTCCCTCTACAAAGGGTGGAAAAAGGCTGGCAAAAGATGCAGGCATGGATGCCACTAAGGACAGGGGAAACTGCAGGGAAAAGCAGGAGTGAAATGATACCTTCAGAGATTACTTTGGCAGAAGACAGCTGCCAGTACCTATACAGTAAAACAAGAGTCCTGGCCCTATACAGAACAAGACAGGTCCCTAAAATGCACTAATGACCAGAACTTTAGACATACTCATAACTGCCTGGGAAAAATAGGATTACCTTACGTCTCATGAACAACTACATTTGTCCCATAGCACTTAAGTGGGGACTTAAAACTGCAGGTGTCAAGTCAGTGCCACATAATCTCCTCAAGTTAAAGGTGTCATATGGAGTTACACATACTTTGCAAGTAAGTTTCCTAGCAGAAAGTGGAGTGGAAAGTATGAAGAGACCTTGACAAACATTGCACAACATAATGGAATCTATTTTCTTCAACCCCAGGGAGTGTTTGGGGCCCAGAAAGAATGACTGGAATTATTCAACAGCCAAAAAATACCCCTACAGTTGATTGAAATTGTTCCTATAAGGAACCCCAAAAGAAACTCCCATATTAATTCCCTTGCCAAAAGCATATATGATGCACACTTAGGAAAGGAATGAATTTGGTTGGGATGAAAATTCCAAGAGTGTAGGAGGGAATTAAAAGACAACACACATGTGCATGCACCACCAAAGGTAGTGTTGTATTTCACAAAAGCACACAGCTCTCTGAAAAATCTGAGCTACTCATTTCCAGATTGTATTTTAGAAAGAAAGTTTAGCAGGCAGATTGACAGACCTCATGCTAACTCAAAATGTCACAGTACTGTAAGTCTCCAGATCAATAGTAACTATTCTTTATATGTATAAACTGACTTGTGACTGATTTCCATACTCAGTATAGTTAATTTTTCTGACACAATCTCACCTAGACCCTGGCTTTCCAGGAAGTTCTTGATGTTATATGGAGTTTAAGAGGTGACTTGCTTCTCCAGAGTCCTCTAGGATTCCTGGAAAAAGAAGATATTCTGTGTATTTTGCAGCCAGCTGCTAACAAAAATAGCTGGTTAGCTTGCATTCAGTTGTGGAGAACTGTGCTGGATGAATTGAGAAGGGTAGATAGGAAGACAATGACAAAGATGAGTTGAAAATAACACAAATTATTTCTGAGGCATCCTTTAGATTTTAAAGAAACTGAGAAACCTCAATAGATCCCATGCATCAAAATTACATGCATACAACACGACTTGCAGAACTACTGCATGTGACTGCTCTACCTGGACCCATGCAAAGCATTTGACATTGTCCTCCACAACATCCTTGTCTCTAAAATGGAGACACATGGATTTGATGGATGGACCACTCAGTGGATAAGAAATTAGCTGGAGTTGCAGGTCAACAGCTCAATGTCCGGGTGGAGACCAGTGACAAGTAGTGTCCCTCTGGGGTCTGTACTGGGAGCAGTGGTATTTAACATCTTTGTTGGAGACACAAACAGTGAGACTGAGTGCATCTTCAGCAAGTTTCTGGATGACACAAAGCTGAGTGGGGTGTTTGATACTTTAGAGTGAAGGGATGCCAGCCAGGGGAACCTGGACAAGCTGTAGGGAATATGGAAAGATGAAATAGGAAGTTTGGGGGAGAAGGGGTAAAACCTACAAGAAAAATATTTTGTACTTTCTTATCTAGTTGCGATCTCCACTGTTTGGTGGCAAAGTCTTGCATTAACCAGCAATCCTTTCTCCCATGACTTCTGTTTCTTGCGATATGTGCTGATAGAGGTAAACACTGAAGTCAGCACCAAGAACTACATCTCCAGACATGTGAAATAAGACAGGTTAATTGCCACAAATGTAAAGAACTTGTGGAATGACTTGTGGAATATATACATGATGATTTGATTTAAGATGCCAAAAATTTCTTTAGAAGCTATGGTTGATCTGGGGGAGGTTTTCAGCTCACCTGAAGACTAGAAAGGTAACTGCAACAACAGGGTGTTCTGTTTCACTAGTTGTTAACAGTTTATTTACAGCAGCAATCAAAGTGTTGTACTACAAAGAGAGCTGCTTTTAGCAGTGCGGAGACTGCTCCAAGAAATACCCCATGTATATCCGAAAATGCACTACCTCAAAGGTTGTTACAGAAATTCCATTTTGATCACGGTACTGTCTACAAAGACACAACATAGCCATCATCTTCCTCTACAACAGAATGTAGAGGACTGCTTATGTCACAAAGCACCTCAGTACATATTTCAGTCTCCACAATCCTTCTTTTCCTTCTCTCTCCTTTTCCAGCCTGTCCATGTGACAAGAAAGGCTGAAGCTAGACATGCTTGTCCTGGCTTTTCTACAGCAAGCCTGCTAGTTAGTTTCATCTTGCTTCACTCAGAAAAATGTCAGCTAAACTCCGTTATTTACTCATCTGCACATTCTGACTGCCTGCTGAGAAGCAAAATCCTGCACAGCAACCTATATTCCAGTCAAGACACTTGGAAGGCTTTCCAGGCCTCACAATCTCCCTTACTACACACTTCACAGACCAAGACCATGGGTCTGTTACCCATGGTCCAAGCGCATCTTCCTGACAGAAAGACAAAGGTGATTATCAGTCCTGATGCACCAGATGCAGCTTTTCCATGGAAAGAGGGACAGCGACATGTTCTCACATGGGCTGAAGGAAGCTACAAAATTAAGTCCAGTAAATGTCATACTTTTATTTCAGAGGAAAACGTAGGTATATAGCAATGCCAAAATGGGTTAGACTACACCACCCACATTAGTAGCACCTAAAATAAGAGTTATAATCTGCCTGGCCTACTTTTGCTCAGGTTGTGCAAGAATAAATAAATTATATGAAGAAGCCTGGTACTGAAAGGACACATCAATGCTGGATTTCCTTTTGAGAAATAGCAGAGGGAACACAAACTCATTCCTTGTCCCATGAAGTCTCTTATTTCCAAGCAAATAACCTATTACTTTTACTAGCTTACGTCTTTGTTTACTGTTTTTAGCTGCGGTGAAAGGAGCAAGGGGCTGGGTTTGCTGGTTGCTTTCCCAAAAGATGATAATACTAGGAGATCCAAATAAAAAGCAACATTCCAAATAAGGATGAACTACTTACATACAGAGATCACAGATACCTCCACCCTCCTATTTGTCTAATTTCGGGAGGTATGCTGTTGGAGCAAGTCCAGAGGAGGCCACAAGGATAATCAGAGGCTGGAGCACCTCCCGTATTATGAAGACAGGCTGAGAACATCGGGGCTGTTCAGCCTGGAGAAAAGAAGCTGTGTGGGACCTCAGAGCAGCTTCCAGTGTCTGAAGGAGGCTACAAGGATGCTGAAGAGGGACTTTTCATCAGGGACTGTAGTGATAGGACAAGGGGGACAAGTTCAAACTGAAACGGGCAGTTCAGGTTAAATACGAAGAAGTTCTTCCCTGTGAAGGTGCTGAGGCGCTGGCACAGGGTGCCCAGAGAAGCTGTGGCTGCCCCATCCCTGGCAGT
>JANHGB010054877.1:6069-58650 GCA_026283785.1 Coracopsis vasa
AACACCCCCAAGTCCTTCTCCGCAGGGCTGCTCTGAATCTCTTCTCTGCCCAACCTGTAGCTGTGCCTGGGATTGCTTCCAGCCAGGTGTAGGACCTTGCACTTGGCATAGTTAAACTTCATAAGGTTGGCATCTGCCCACCTCACAAGGGTGTCAAGGTCCCTCTGGATGGCATCTCTTCCCTCCAGCATACCAACAGAACCACAGAGCTTGGTGTCATCGGCAAATTTGCTGAGAGCGCACTCAATCCCACTGTCCATGTCACCGACAAAGACATTGAACAAGACCTGGGATCTTCAGTTCTGCTTATAAGTACACAAAAGTTTTCCTAATCACAATAATCTTTCAGCACTGTTCATTTGCTCTAGCAAATCTGAAGTTTCTTTCTTTGCCAAATCCACTAGAGCAGCTGACCTGTGAAGATCAAGGGGGTGTAACAAACCTGTGATCTGCAGTAGCTCAACTCTGGATATCAATATGGCTCAAAATCCAGAAAATCATAGAGAAAGGATATTGATTTAATGTCATTTTTGCAGGCATACCCTTATAGACAGACGTGCAAACACCAGATACCAGGTCTGAATTCCTCACTGTTTTAGGGGTTTAGACTTTAATAACAAATAGAACTGTTAACCACTTCACTGTTCACTACTTAATTGTGGATATTCAGAAAAAAAGTTACATATTTAATTCCTAATACTCTCAGATGCTCAAATGATTTCGTTTTATCGAACTGTCATTGCTTGTATAAAATAAGGCACAGAAGAAAATAATACACAATAAGTTGAAAATACACTGCCACTAATGGATATGTGTTTCTCTTGCAAGAGAGGCATTACCTTACAGGTATTTTCCTGTCCTTCCCTTTAACAGCTTTACAGTTAAACTAAGAAGCAGAAACTGAGCTTCAGGGTTGTTTTTTTAAGAACATCAGATTTAACATTATCTCCTTAATGTGTAAAATGCCCCAAAGAAATCAAATGTCAGTAGAAGTGCCCTAGAAGCAGACACACCTGTATGCTTGCATTGCTGCTGCTAAGCAACCAGAACAAAAAGCTCAACACAAGTCAATTCTTATTTAAAGAACCGATGATAATTTCATTCTGGTTTTGAAAATAGAAAGGATATTAATGCAAAGACAAAAAATACAAGAGCTTTTTTTTTTTTTAATTCTACTACCTTTCTCATAAGAAAGTATGACTTTTATCAACAACTAGTCTGAGTGACAGGGAATAAAGATTTGCTGCTGTTATTAGCCACATGGAACAGAAGTTCACATGATGATTAGCATAATGAAGATTAAATCAGTGACCAGACTGAAATATTCCTATTGACAATAAAATTGTCACCTTATTAATCAGAGTGCATTTCTCCTTTTCAGTTTTCAGTTTCGAGTCGTACCTCTGATCAGATCCAGCCAACTAGGCCTTTATGTACAAACCTTGGTTTACTGCTGATATTCTCTGCAGAAATACAAGTGTGAACTTCCACCAAAGAGTTCAATGACTCTTTCAAGAAAGTCAAATAGAGAGAGCAAATACTCAATTTAAAATATAAGAAGACAGCAATCGCCATATTGTTCTAAACCTGTTTTCTCCCATACTCAGATAATTTTATGAATTATCTCACTTAAGCAAAATACTTTAAGTTTTCTGAGTTTCAGCCACAAACTGTGTCTTAGTGTAAAAGTACCTGCCCTTGAGTAATGCCTAAGTTTTCAGCCCTATATATTTTTGAAAGTAATTGCAACAGACTCATTATTTAAAGTTCTAATATCTGTTTGATTGCTGCCATAAATTGGTCATCTGTAAAAAAAATTCATACAGAATCCCATAGCACTGGCTTGATACACAGAGGCTGTTGCTGAGGAGCTGTTGTGCTGTTAGACTGCAAAAAAAACATACATAACAAAATGCTACATGCTTCGTGGATAAATGCCTGTTTTGCCGCCTGGTAAGTACCCTTGCAGGGTGAACAGCAAAATAACAAAACCTGTCAATGCTTCAATATCAAAAGCTAGTGGATACCCCCTGACTGCTGATAAATTCAAAGACAGATTGGACTCTGCCTGGCAGCTTTTACTGCTGAAAGAAAATTTTCAGAGGTGTGCTATTCCAAAGTATTTTCATAGAGTCATAGAACCTTTCAGTGAAGAACTTTTTTCTAAAGCTATCCTGGTGCAATTTGGTACAGAATTAAATGTAGGCAAGGTAATTTTAATAGTAAGATTGGTATTCTGAAAGTATAATTTATATTTCAGGTACCTGTCTGCAAGTGAGTATAGAAACCATCATGTGCTGGTCTTTGAGAAAAAGTGCTGTCAAGAAATCTGCTTCCAAAAGTGGAAGCAATATCAGAGGTAAGTTATACCAGACCCCTTTGCTACAGATGGGACTGGGTCAAATATTTTTCTTGCCTTTATTTCATTGTCAGGAGGAACTGAAACATGTGCAGCCAACATATTAAATTTGGGATTAGAAGAAATATCCTTAAAGCAACTTTGAAACAGCACTTCACAACTAATGAAGAGACTCATAAGGACTGTACCTTAGTAGCCTACTGACTTTTACATCCCATTTGAGTGTTATTCACCCAAGTATTCACTTGGGTGATATTCACTGAAGTAGGAAAAAAGGCCTAAACACCAGTGAAAAGTGTTGGGGAAGGGAGGAGGCAGAGCTAAATTTTTTCAGTAGGAGGAAACAAAATGAAGAAAACACCAAGTAAAAATGTGTGCGATACCTTGTGAGTCACTGTCAGAGACCAAGAAAGAGTAGACAGTTCTCACCAGCTTGGACAAGAACAGAAGAGGCAAAGGCAAAGGTGATGTAACCCCAAATTCCCATTGCTAATCTCTCAATTACAGGTTGGGGTTTTTTATGTGATAAATTAGACTGGCTCGTATATCTTTAAATTATAATGTGATTTAATGGAACTATCTGTTTTTATAGAAAATGCAATGGATACATGTGTTCTTGGAAACTGAAGATGAGTTTTACTACTCCAATGCCTTAAAGGCACAATCTATTTATTTGTATAAATCAGTAAGATTTCCATATGGCATTGTCAATCTACGCTTGCTTTTCTATAACATGGCATATCTATTTTTTCCTAGTGTAAATATTCGTACCCAAAACGCCACAGTACTGTTAAATGCTTCTTATTCAGCAGCTCTATGGTGTATTAAAGAAAAGTTTTGAACACCCATTGTGAGTGAGATTTTGTGGCACTGAAGGCTAGTTTTAACTTACTGGACTTGACCTTGAATTTGGCATGCTGATTACCAAATCAGCATATCTAATTCAAGTTCTGCACTTCTGCAGTGCAGAACACCTCTGTTCCTGAAGGAATGCCAGTTCAGCCAGCCAGGTCTGCTGGCCAGCATATGGGTAAGGTCAAAGCCCTGCCTCTTTTAAACCTCCTGGGCACCAAAGCTGACAGAGCAGCTCCTCATCATTCTTATAGTGAAGTCAGGGACTAGCCACAGGTTTAAACAAAGCAGACGATGGGATGCATTATAACTTCTCTTCACATGCACATCTCCCTCCTTTATAAGAGAATTGCTGTTGGGGAAGGTGAACCCTCTAGCTCATTAGGGGACATACAAAGAAGAGAAAGGAATTAATACCCTAGCAATAGAAAGTAGTTATTTGATCTTTGCTGGAAAGCATGGCTTTAGAGAAGTTCTTGTAGCAAGTATACTTAGATCTGGACTCTAGAAACCTGGGTTAAATAAGGTAAGATTTGCTGCAGTTTCTGCAAAAATCTGTCTTGTTAAAGATACCCATGGCAGCTCTAAATTAGCTTTTCCATGTATCTACAACAGATGCTTTTCACTTTCCAGACTACCTTTTTGTTACGAATTGCATTTCTTTAGCGTGTATTTCCCACTGCATAAAGGAGGATGCAGAGTGTAATGGAGCAAGGAAAAATCTATGAATTTGGATATACAAAAGAAAAGTATAGTCTTGTACTGAGACTGGTAGGGAGGGCTCGTGTCTGCTCTGATTTAATCTTTATTCCTGAACAAATGTTCAAACCTACCTAAACAAAGTTGATATAGCAGAAAGTTTAAGAGTCCAGGAAAATCTGGATGAGGAATAACCCTACTGTGAATCACACATAAGAAACATTCAGAGCGCCAGCTGCAGATGAGACAGCTTAGCTTTTTATGCTCTTTAATTTGAAAAAAAAAATCAAAACAACAGTTGTGCAGGCATCCAAAACCAGGCTGGAACGGGGAATCAGTCCACACTGAAGGACCACTTGCCAGCATTGCAGTTGGCCTGATGTGGATTGAACTGGTTATAGTTATGTAGCCAAAAGCATAAATCTGTTTCTAGCATTTTGCATAGTGTGAGCTCATTAATGAAGAATTTCGGAACGTTTAGGGGAAAAAATCATTTAAATATTTAATTATATTTTACATTTGCAGACCTTTGAATGCCTGAGCTTGCTCCTTGGCATTTCTGCATGACAACTTTTTTGTACTGTTTACAAATTCTCTCAAATGAGGTACCTTTAAGGTGACACATGTTTTGTTTGCATTCAGTTTTTACTAACGAATTCCTCCAAATTTTTCCATTTGCCAGAAACTTAACAGTGTTATTTTATTTTTGTTTAGTTTTAAGTCTTAACACACTTGATGTTTTCAGAAGTATTTTAAAACTGGTTTGGTATCCAAGCTGCTGTGCAGATAAATCAGTAGTTGCAGTGCATGGGTCATAGCATTTTTCTTGAACCGTAAAAATGGGATTTTAACCAAGAGTGCTAAACATCACAAGCCATTTATTCTGTGTTCACAACACAGTTGAAAGAAACGTGACTATGTTACCTAATAACTAAATGCCAGAGAGCAAGATTTATTCTAGACTGCTGACAATAGAATCATGGCTTGATTATGCTGGTTTTAAAGGCCATTAAAGCATTTTTGAGGAAGAAAAAGGAGAAGTGCAATGTCATAATATGTCTTGAATTTCAACATGCTAACACTATTAATGTCAGACTATAAGAAAGAATCATTAGATCCAGGTTTGCTGATAAACTTTATATTTTCATTTAAAGGCTTTGCAAGCTTGATTTCTGCCTTGTCCTGTTTAAACAGGCATCTGTATTTCTACTGTCCAAATGCCACATGTTCATTTTATTACTGAAGAGATGCAGTGACATTTAAATTAGATGCTTACTACAGAAAGACTATGTGGTTTAAGGACTGTGGCTGCTTGCCTCTGACTGTCACAGACACCAAGATCTGCCTGCTTTACATTGTAGGCTGCTGATAATGTGTATCTGGGTGCCCTCACAGTGCTGTCCCAAGACCAAAGTCAGGTGTTTCTATACCTTCACATGCTATATCAGTTTTGGAAGCAGCTTGTGGCTAGTCTTTGCATTGTATTGCACATTGTATTGCACATTTTATTTGGCACTGCAGATGAAGATGACTCCGGGATCAAGCCTACTTTTCCGTTTGGCTGGGTTTTACAAAGTGCAGGACAGACGTTGTCCACGTAGTGTGGTGGTGAGAGTACAATGCACTAAAGCCCAGCATCTGTTAAGTGTTACACTGGGAGTGCCTGCCATTGACACCTTGTTTAATCAGCACAGCTCCTTTCATGCCTTCCCTGTCCATCTTTCTTCACTCTCCAAAGCATTAATAGAATGGTCACTGACAGCGCTAACTGCAGTTGTGGGAAGAGCCTGGCTGTGACAGATTCAGACCTGGGATTAATATGGTGCTTCTGCTTCTCCCAGGGGCTGTGTGGATATAGGCTGTATTACAAAGTTTTCCACTGACTTCAGACTATGAGATATGTGAAGTTGAACAAATATAATAATTACCTTAAGTTCATACAATTGGACTATGGTTTAGCTACTGTGATCCTAAAAATTTAGTTGGACCTGAAGATCCCCTGGATAAGTATTTTTTAATAACCAGCATACCAGGTGTGCCTAAAAAATTACATTTGGAGCATTGCAGCTAATGTAATATCAAGAAATGGTTACAGAGATGACCTGCCTGAGTGCCTGTAGAAATGTCACCCATGGGGCATGATCAGTAATGAGCTGCTCCCAGTTTCTGCTGTGTTCATACTGAGACAAGCTGTCCTTAGTGATACCTTTCCTTCTCCTGTGCTTACCTGCCTCCTTTCCCATATGCCACTACAGTTTGATTCACTATTATTTGTAAAGAATCCAGGGTGTGATTATCTGTAAGGAATCCAGAGGATTGCGTATTTGCTCTGCAAGCAAAGTACCTGCCAAGAAATATTGTTCACAGAATTATTTAGAAAACAGAAAAAAAAGAAAAAGAAAAAAGTAATCAATATTTAAAAAAAAAACAACCAAACAAAAAAACCCCAACAAACCAAAGCCATCAATAAAGCAAACACGTATAGAGTGAAAACATCACAACTACAGCAAGGTGTGTTTTATCCTATAAAGAGAACAAAAAACATACTGTAATAACACATGGAAATTGCACAAAATTTACAAAAAAATAAAATTGTTGAGCAGTTGAAGTCCAGAGGACTAAATTTGGATATAATAATCCTTAAACTAATCTGGAGATGGCTTTTAGTATTTTGGCCCTTGCATGGGGGTTTTTGGTGTATTCTATGAGATTTTTCATATATATGTATGCATGAGCCTTTATATATATATTATATATTCATATATATACACACATTCATGTATGTCTATATATCTGTGTACATACATATGTGTATATTTGCATATACATATTCTGTAATGGGGAGAATCACTGTTGCACTTGCCACACTAAACTAAGCAAGCCTGAATGAAGTTAACTTCAATACGAAAAATAGGAAGCCACAGATTCCAGATGTTAATTTAAAGTGATTGAAGAGGATAAATTCTGCTTTGTCATTGCCCTTGTCATCCTCAATAGATAAATGTAACTCAGTTGGTGTGTCTGAAGCTGTGGTGTTCACGCATGTGATTATATTGTAAACATGTTCTGAAGTCAGGTATTTTCAAGGGAAGAGCCATTAAATTGCTGCACAACATCTGAGCAAAAAGGGCTTCAGTGTGGAGCTGCAAGGATGAGGGGATAAGAGGCAGAACAATAGGGCTTACACGTGTATGCATACACACACAGAACTGGAAGCAGCAGCTTCCAGTTGCAGAACATTAGGCTAAATTAACTGGATGATTAACCAATTATTTTCTCCATGACACCTGGAAAATAATTAGTCATCTGTGGTACTGCAGAAGAAGCATAAACACCAGATGCTTACACCCATTTAATACCTTAGCATTGTTTTATGAATTATTTAATAAAATAACTAAGAATACAATTTCCTTAAAACATTCAGTTAATTGCATTTACCATTGTTTTAGAAAAATAGAGTTTTGTTTTCATAACTGTAAGAATGCTTTGAATTAATATGCACAGATGCATTGGCTGATTTGCATCGTTAAGTCTTGAAAAGACTATTACATTTTTATATCTTGCTATTTATTCTTATTATCTTTCTCAGTAAGAAAAAATTACTATTAATGGATGAAGTATTTCAGCACAATTATGGAAGCAACTTTGACACTGTAGAATAAAATTAAAATATATAAATAATAATACTTAACAGAATATCAGAAAATCATTCCTGTGAGTCTGCCATATAACATATGAAGACAAATTTCACAAGTGAAGTAAGAAAATATGGAATACATACTCTTGCAACTGTACTTTTAAATGAATACATTTACTTAGCTTCCAGTTGACCAGAAAAATATATAGATTGACTCACTATAATGAATACGAGTGTTTGACTAAGGGTAGTGATAAATTAATTTGCAAAATTCAGTCTGAATCTGAAGTTAGATTCAGATTCTTTTCTTTCTTGAATCCTGAGCAATGTGGCAGTGCTCTGTGAGGACAGTCTTTCCTCATCCTCGGTTATAGCATAACGTTAGAGGAAAAAAGAAGCATTCTCCACGATCAGTCTTAAAATTGATATATATTACTGTAAATGTTTAACCCATACTTATTTTTAAATGGCAGTCATGTTTCCCAAGAACAGAATTAAGAAAATACATTTTAAAAAGAAGACGTATTTTTAAGAACACCTTCAAACTGTTTAGGAGATCTCCATATTTTAAAAACTTCCTGTCCCAATACTAGTATTTTTCCTGGAGTTTAACAGCTTATGCTCCTGTGGCTTTTCTACTTGCATGATTGTACCCCTTCTGGAGAATTCACCTGCTAAAGTCAGATCCTAAAGAATGCTATGTCATCTCACGTGACAGATAGCTACTGAGGATGCAGTAAGTATGTTTATATAGGAATTTAATTTAAAGGTTAACTCCCAGTATTTTAATCTTTTGAAAGACTGTGGCTTTACTCAGTATTTGTCACTCTACTGGTGGATATATCTACCCAGGAAGTAAATTTTTTATCACCTTGCTGAATAATTTCATTTTGTAAAGATTGCATCTCACTCTTTCATAGAAAATGAGGTTTTAGAATAAGATATCTGTAAATGATTCCCAAAAATGCACCATCTCAATGATGGGGTACTGTAAATTTTTCACTATTGCTGCAAAAACACAGAAATAACTATACTATAGAAATGGAATAACATTTTTTTGCTTGCTTTTGCTTTATGGACAGCAATTCAGCTACTGCGTAGGTTCATTTTGTGACTGTTCAGCACAGTAGGTTAGATGAAGTATTAGCAGTTTAAAATAGACAAGTACACTTTCAATTTCAGTACAGCCCAATGATTTTTTCCTATCTTGTCTGTTGGCACCATTATGTAATCAAAACAGTGCTTTTAACATTAACCTCCTTGGAAGTTTTGTTTTGGCTGAAGGACATGTTGAGTGGCTAAACCTTGATCCTGTTCCCATTAAAATCAAAGCTTCCTTTGATTTCAATGGCATAGGACGAGGTCTTAACGAAACAGCAGGCTCTGTCTGGTAAATTACAACAATAACAAGTAAGGATACATTTGTGAGACTACAAATGTCTTCTGTGCTGTGTTATGAATGTTTTGAAAGTATATTACTCACAAAATATAATGACCTTACACAGATGAATTGACCCACTGTTTTGTTCGAACAGTAGAATAATTCTTTTCTGAACTATTTGCTCTAAGTATAATTATATTGCTCACTCATTCAGCAGTTTGCATTCACTGCTTCTGTCCATATTTGATCTACAAACAGAAGTAGTCACTTCACCTTTTATAAGTGTTTCCCGCCCACTGAAACAAGAACTGAATAATTCATAGAAATTACCTTTTTTCTGTATGTGTTGGGGAATAAGGACTTTGAAATTTTCAGATTTCCTGAAGAAATAATAAACCAAAACTCTTGTTTTGTAGATTTTGAATATTCACAATTTGCATAGTGATAGATTGTATTAAATTCTTTCCTTCCACTGAGTTAAGAAACTAAATTACACAGCATGAACTCTGCATTGTGCAATCAAATGCCACATTTAAAAAAAAAAAAAAAAAAAATCTTATAATAATTATTCAGGCTTTTAAGTTTTAAACCTGTTTTCCAGGAAGTGTTTGTGCAAGCAAAGCATGATTGTGCTAATGTCTAGAACCAAAATTGAAAGAACACGAATACAGATGAGTCACATGCACACACAAAAGAAATAGATCATTTTAGAAAGTGTACTGTTCAGTCAGATTCTGTTCACTCCACTGTTCACTCCAAGGTAACCCTTCTCCTTCTTTCTCTTAAACTTTCAGCTCAGCTGGTGCCTGCGAGAGTAAAACCAGCTGGAGTTCCCTTTTTCTTTGCTAGTCACCAGCTACTTCTTGCCACTGTCTGCCTGAAAAGGAAACAAGGCATGGAAATATAATCTTTCCACTACACTAACAGCCCAAAATTCAGGGATCAACCAAAGGGAATAACTTCACCTTTCCGAAAGAACCTGCAGTTGAGTCCTTGCAAATAGGACCCCTGAGTGTGGTCACCAGGGATGTTTATAGCTGCTGGCAATATCACCCTAACTGTACATAGAGAAAAGGACTAATGGGCTCTCTCAATAAAATATCTAATAGGTTCATGAACTTCACCTTCACCTTAGTACATAAGCTTCCTGTCAGTTTCAAACGTGATTGTTTTCTTCAGGCAGCTTATGTTTCTGAGGATTGGACCCTCAGTAAATGTAAGGTAACTGTAATTATAATATAATAAATGTAATAGATGTTGCTGTCATACAGTGTTATGTGACAGAAAATTGCCAAGTACTATAGATACATTTTTGCCTTTAATTAGAGAGAAGCAACCATCTCATTTATTTTAGTTAAATCAGAGATGTAATTTTTGAAGATAGCATCAAAGACCTCATGATTTAACCTTACTAAGCACACTACTAATAATAATTTTAAGTGTACTTACATTAAGAAATAATAGGGGCTTTTCATTTTATTACAGGATAATAATTTGGTCTTAGGGTAGATAAACCAGGAGATGGAAGGCCAAACCAGTGAACTGCAGAGTAACACGATACTGTTATTAACCCTCTGCTACTGCAACCATCCTTGAAACTGATGCCATTGAGCAGAAAAACTTGTACCTGAAGAGTTTTAAAACAAGCAATTTTTGAAGCTTAAGAGAGTGGCAGCTGAGGTCGTAGTGAAGATTTCAACATGCAGTACTAAATCATCCTGATCGCCTGAAAAAGACATTGCTACTGCAACTAGTAGGCACTTGAATGCACAGAATAATTTTCTAAAGTCAAAGCATGTTTAGGGGAAGTTTAGGTTAGATATAAGGAAGAAGTTCTTTACTATGAGGGTGGTGAGGCACTAGAACAGGTTGCCCAAGGAAGTTGTGAATTCTCCATCCCTGGCAGTGTTCATGGTTTAGTGTGTGGTGTCCCTGCCCATGGTAAGTGGGTTGGAACTAGATGTTCTTAAGGTCCTTTCCAACCCTGACTATTCTATGATTCTATGATTCTAAGATTCTAAACAAATAAATTAAGCATTACTTATTTTATTTTTTTTTTCTGATGATGCCACTAAGTGTCTCATGGGCGTAAAAAAAGGGAATTTGGCATTTTTCCATTTTTTTTCTTGCAGTTTTAAAAATAATGTCATTGTTTCTTTGTTTACTCATTAGAAATGGCAATGAAGATATAAAAATCCATGTAACGTTTTCTGTCACTTCCCAACTTTGTTCAATGGTATAATAATGCTTCTCCTGGTAAATCCATTTTGAAATCACTCAAGCAATGGAGATTCTGTTGAGTAAATCATGTCACAAGGTATTAGACCTCAGTCCTCTCCATTACTAATGATGAGATTTTGTTGGTTTTACATGGTATTGCCCTTTTTGGAAATACCCGTATTCTCATCCTAACCCTTACCCCAGGACTGCCAAGACCACCACTAAATCATACTACTGAGGTGATATAGTCTCATCTACAAAGTTTTTGAACACTTCCAGGGATGGTGATTCCATCAGTTTCCTGGGGAGCCTGTTCCAATACCTGACCACCCTCTCTCTGAAGAAATTTTTCCTAACATCCAGTCTAAACCTCCCTTCATCATTTTGTGAATCAGCTGGAAGAATGGTCATCCAAATTATTGGAAAAGAAGGGAAAATTTTCCTGAGTCATGCTTTTATTTTGATTGCTTTTTTTCTTCACAGTAAATGTTTCAGTCTGGCAAGCATCCTTCATTTCATCCTGAAAACAGATTCTTTTATGCAGTTTCATTATTTTCTTAGGAGTAAAGGTGCAGGAAGGGAAAAAAATTAACTTCACAGTAATAGAACCCTTGCAAATAATGAAGAGAAAAAGTAGTTTGGGAAAGAGAAAAAGATTTCCATAGAAATCTTTAAATTTCTCTGAAATGCAGCCTTGCCTCAGAAACTAAAGCATATGTAGTTTCCAGAAACACTAGAAGGAAAAAAAAAAAGTTACCAGACAGAGGTCAGCCAAGCATGACTCTTTTCTCCCCTGAGATATCATGAAGTGCAGATGTCATATACCACTGTTATCCTAGATCACAGAACCATTTAGGTTAGAAAGGATCTTTAAGGTCATTGAATCCAACTATTAAAACAAATTAAAAAGATGTATCCATGTAACTCTTAGAAGAAAGGCATTCCAATCAGGAGGCAGACCTACACAAAGATGCAGGTAACTCACCTGAATTGTCCACACAGCTATGCAGAGCCAGCTTGCCTGCCCTGCCAGTATGCCACCTGGGCCAGCCACCAAGCCAGAAAGCTGCAGGTCATCTCTCTATCCAGTATTGACATATGTAACAGTTCTCCAGGCTCCACTGATTCTGTTAAATATATCTCCATTAAATATAATGAGAGCCTAGACATTCATATGGATATGTAGATGTATACATTTTGGTGTCTTATTCCCAAAGTAAATCCCATACAGAAACAAACTCAGCAAAAATAAAGATGTCAGTTTTCTCCACAACCAAATGATGTCCAGTGGTTTCAGGCTTCTTTTTATAGCTCTTCTTCCCTCAATATTCTTGCCTCAACTCTACATCTTTCTAGCTTTCCCTGCCCTTCTACTTGGTTTCTACACTGCCTTGAATTGTTACTCTGTTTAGTTAATTGTTTAGCTCCTAAACCCAGCAATAGATACCAGAAGAACTCGCTAACTTTCATGGCAAGGGTACTACCCGATTGCACGTTCTCACTAGTATCCTGGAATACATATAAACTGCAGCACCAGGAGCATTTACCTGCTGCCTCATTCACAAATGCACTGTGCACTGAACTCATATGGGGTGGGACACCCTGTTTCCATAGATTTCTGTAGAAGCTGCTCATCATGTAACATACACAAAATCAATAAATGTGCTGAACCAAGTCATTCAGAGTGCAATCTTGCAAGGTACTTCTCTTTAGACATTTGTCAATAGTCTTGCATTGCATTCATACCCTTCTTAAAAATCACTTTGCCAAGTTTTAAACCCAGAAGTCTTGCCATACTATATATCTTTTCTGAAACAGTACATAAGAAGCCATGTTTCTTATGTGCACTGATGCTATCTATCCTAGTGTGCAAGGTTTTGAAATCCAAGAATCAGAAACAAGAAAAATATAGTTTTCATGCTATTTATATTCCTTTTAAGAGAAGATACAATATATATTGAATTCCACTCCATTACTTTGAAGGCAGTGAGTCTATGAAATCTGCACTGGTGAGCTGGTAAATTAAAAAATCAGAACACAACTTTTTTTGTCTCATACTCCAACTGCATTAAATGAACTTGAGGACTGAAAAGCAAAAATAGTAAGAATGGCTGAAATAATGAGATCCAGCCCTGCCATGCAAATTCTCAGGTGTTATTGAAGGGGGTTATTTTTTTATTTTAAACTACAAGCCTCATTAATCTTCATTTTCTTTCAGAAGTAAAATACAACTATCAAATGCAAAGAAGAAAAGGACAGGTTTTTCATCAAAATCGCTTAAGTGATTTAGAAGCTGAAATGGCATTTAAAATCAATAGCAGCAAGACTTAAATCTTCACATAACTCAGACACTTTTGAAGCTGTTATGTATATTTCCAATTTAGAAGGAATGAGAGGACGAATTTTGAAAATAAGCTTTGCTAAAGCTATCCACATATTTTATTGTGTGAGTTCCAGTCCAATATAAGGAGTTCTACATGGCCTTGGTTTTTTGGACTCACATTACATATATAGTGAAAATTTTAATATAATAATAATAATTTTATAATATTTTATGAATTGAATAAAATAAAGTCATAATAACTGAATAATCCAAATATTAAATAAAGTGTTCTATCAAACTGTTGTTGCCCTTTCTGTGGGCAATGTGAGAGGGCATAGCTTGTTGCTAGTGTTCCCCTGGTTGCTGAGGAAGAACAGCCATAATCTGGCAGAAATGCAATAAAGTAACAATTTCTTATGGCAGAAACAAATGAACTATCTTTTGCTCAGCTAACATTAATAGAACAGAGGATATCTACTAAAAACATGAGTTGATAATAATTGTCATATTCCAAAGCCTGCATATACAATCAGGTTAAATTAAAAAATGCAATGAGTACAGCTATAGCTGTACTATGAAGGGATTGGGATTTTTTATCTTGGTCACCCTCAGATTCTCTTTTCCTCATACCTTTTCTGTCTTGCCTTATAACAGCATGCCTCTAAACTTTTTCTGAACATCTCTTGACACTACATCTGAGGTTTCTTTTTTGTTTTTGAATACTAAATATGGCAAAAAATTATTTCTCTGTACAAGAAAACTACTTTTTTAATTCAGGTTGAATTTATTCAATAGTTTTATCTAGAGAAAAATATAAATATAAAGAAGAAACATAGGAAAAGGTGGTGTTAGTAGGTTGTGTTCAGTGCCTCAGCAGTGAACTGGTTACAGAGGCTTGTGCTAAATGCCACCCTCACTGTGAGAATGTTCAAGCCCACACTTCAACTCTGTAGAAACTAGAATGGTGCAAATGAAAAAGATAGCGAGTGGTGCAGTCCTAGAAATTGGATAGTTTGCTGAACAGAAATTTACAGGGAAAAAAAAATTTAAATAAAATAACACAAGGAGTTCAAAGCCTCTGCTTGATACAGGACCAGAATTTGAACTCATATACTTTACTTCTTGCATGAATATCTTAATCACTTGCTATTTAGATATTCTGAGGCAGAGCTTTCACAGTCTCTGCTCATACATTTCCTCTTTGTATGAAAATGCTTAAATAGTCATTATGCTAGACTGCATAAACGATACCAGTATGGCTGTTAGACCATTTGCCTTGTTGATGGATCCCAGTCAATGCACCAGTAAATATCCTGCAATTTATTCAGAGTGTGACAGAGTCTGTATGAGGGACCGGAAGTACTTCCCCAGCATGTCCCTATAGCTTAGAAAGTTTTAGCACTCCCTCAGGAGAGTAATCTTCTCACTCGCCTTTTTTTTTTGTTATTCTTACTAATATTTCCAGTGTTTTATTTTGTGTCAGATAGAACTCTTCTGAAGAAAACAAAACACCTTGATTCAATTTGGTAATGCAGAAAATAATACAGCATTTTAAAACTTTGGATATATACTTACAGCTGGTTTATTTTCTGAGTGCAATTCAAAGAAAGCAGGAACTTGTACATCCATGCTCAGCACCATAGTATCCTATCTCCCATCCCTGAGTGGTGCAAACAAATATAGGTTGGGAAAGAGCAGAAAGAAGTATTTGCTAGAAAAGATGTCTTCACAACAGAGAGTTGATCCCAAACAGAAAATTTGAAAACTCACTAAGCCTGTTGTGGAAGAAAAAAACAAGCAACAAAAGACACCAATTGCCTTGGTAGAAGTAAGATTTTAGAAATGTGTAGCATCTTCCTGAATTAATAAATGTTTTAACAGTTTGAAAAGCCTTGGTTTATAAAGGCTTTGCACATTATCTGCAGCAACAGCAACTTTATGCATGCATGAACTTAATGAATCAACCAACAAAAACAAAGAAGATTATTAATGAGACGTTTACTCAAAGCAAGCTAAATGAGTTGCTTCTGAGAACATCAGAGACAGTTCACTAATGATAGTCAGAAAGGCACAGCTGCTTGTTTTTGTACAAAAATAGTGGTCAGTGGATTTATTGCTGGGTGACAAAACAGATTTGGTAGGACTTTGGGTACAGGTTTCATCTCTTTTTTTACTTTCTTTTTATGCTTTTTCACCTTCTTTTTCCTTTAATTGTTCTTATGATTTTTCTTGATCTTTTTTACTTAAAATTTCTTTTATTCATTCTCTCTGAAATGATTGAACTTACTTCTTAAAAACTACGGGACCAGTGTAATCAGGACTGAGCTTGAAAACCTTTTGAAACTTAATTATCATTTTCAGCCACTTTTTCCCAAAGTTGTGCTTTGGTTTTACTGTGCTTATGAGGACATTAGTTCTCCAGCTGAAATGAAGCTCCCTTCCTCAGAGATAAGTAAGAACAGACCAAAATTTAACCTTTGGGTCAAGGTGTTTCACAACAGCCTTCATCTTCTGTGAGGCGCCATTTCTTTGCAAGGCCTGGGTGTCTGTGAACTTCTTGCTTTTGAAGCCTACCAACAGTCTTGTCTTGGTCTACAGAGGTCTCGTAAATAATTAGATTTAAAAGAATTATTTGCTCTCTTTCTCAAAAGCTTAATTGTATACAACAGTAGTCTTTCAGTGCTGTACAACCAGTTTTATAGTGGAGCACAAGTAGATTATAAATGAGATATACCCCACACCTAGAACTTGGAACAGAAATATTCTTCACTATAGGTCAAAATTATTTATGTGAAATGTAAAATTTTGCTGGTGTTTCATTTTATTCCAATCTGGAATCAGAAGTGCTGACACATTATGACTAATCAAAAGCATTGAAAAAACTTCTGAGAGAATGTTTTCCTTAGCTTTCTGGCTCACTTACTGAATTAGGAAGGACTGTTGACCTTAGAACAGAAAAGAACAGCCACACACACACCCCATTACCAAATCCCTTATATACTTTATCTGAAGTTAGTCTCTACAAAGGCTCTTTAAATGGTGTCTTAACATCCAAAAAAAGATAGCTGTCAAGGAAAGACTCTTTCCCAAACAGACGCTTTAAAGAAGACAAATCTAAAGTGAAAAGCAAACTGAGGAAATTTAAAAGAAGGTATTAAGTGGATACTTTATGCAGATGTTTATATAAAAGATTATCTTAATAAGAAAAGTCACAATGAAATTCTCACCTATGATATCCCCGGAATCAGTAGCTGATTGGAAACTTCAAATTTACTGTGGATTGTGTATTATTTCAAAATCTCATGTAAATATAAGCCATCAGGAGAAAAATCACAAGAGCTTAGTTTCATATAGTGGAAATACAAGCCTATTTTCTCCATGACATGCCTGATCTTCTTCTTATCACTGATTAAGTTCTGCAGTGTCTCTGTAGGTGGGTTGAACACATAGTTTCATGGCTGCTGTTCAAGGGGCTTCTTGAAAGCAATAAGTTTATGTTTTTTCCACAATTCTCTCTCTCTACTGTGGTTTTCACTGTATGGAAGCCTGGCTACTCAGAACAAGATCTGGCTTTCTACTTTACCGTTTCTTCAACCCAATAACGTATCTCCATTGTATGATTCCATCTGTGATTTACATCACCAGAGCTAAAACTTAACAGTCCATGAAATTTATCACATATTGTTTGATTCATTTGTATTGAGCCATACAGAACATAAGCTAAATCATAAATTTATCTCATACTGTTTTCAGAGTGAATGATTGGTCATAGTTCACATGCAAATCTGGAGCTGCAGTGAGAATTTTAACTGCTTCATAAAAGTTAATGTCAGAGGGTTTCTTCTTCAATTGCCTTATTTATTTATTTATTTTTCCAGAACAAGCTTGATGCAAGTCACTCTTTCTTTCACATTTTCTGTAGTCTTAAAGCAGCAGTCTATTTTTAGAACTCTTCTTCTGCTGAGTGGCACGATGAACTAATAATGAAACCAAAATATTTCCTTCCACTTAGTAACATTAAATTCCATGCTTCAGTTTTCTGACCATTTTACCTCTGTCTAAAACCTTATGCAACTCAGGAATGTGTTTCTTGATGAATACTTTCCCCTCTGTCTTATTTGAAATTGTCACACTATTCAGGTCCAGATGAATTTAAATCTCTCTTAGTCAAAATGCTGGGGATGTTCTTAGGAATGTGTATATATGTGTCAGGGGGAGGGCAAGAAAAGGGAAAAGAAGGAATAAAAAGGAGAAAGGGAAAGTGATGGAAAGAGAAGTCATTTAGGGTTTATTAGCGGGTACTACCAAGACCAAGTGAACTGCTTGCTGAAACTTTATATATTTGATACTGAGATATTAGAGGGTAGAGCTCTTGCTAATAGTGTCGGCAAACACTAGTCCTTCCATCCTAACATAGATGAGTCAAATTGACTCAGTCATTCTTAGTTTTTTGGACTGAGAATTAAAACATTAAAAACCAGAGATATTTATCTTAAAGATATTTGCATCAATGCAAACATCATCCCTCAGGCAATTACTGCTGAGTTAATACTGGAAACATGAAGAAAGAGCCTATCATGAGGAGAAGGAATTAGCCAAGCGGGGCTGAGCTTTTACTCCCCACACGTTATTCACAGCCTTGTGAATGTCACTTAGGGCAAGATGCAGAAAATCTATTTTGGTGCCTTAAAGGAGAATTCTGTCCAGTTTTGATCTCCAGGCATAAGGAGCAGCTAATTCAGTAAATTCATCCAAAAAATAACAGTCATGGGTCCGGAAGAAAATCAAATGGGATGACTCTGTAACCAGTTGTCAGGATTTTTCTAAGGGCCAGTAAAAGTGTTGTACTACCTGTAATTTAGATGGCTCAGAAAATAATGATCACAAAAGGTATTTTTCTGTGTTGGTGAGTTCAAATTAGTAACACTGCCAAATTTGATGTTTGTCAGAATGGTGCAGGAAAAGAGCTTCAAAGTAGGCAGAGTGGATTACTGCAGACTATTGCAGATTTATAATATATTCAGAAAAGTAACATCAGATTTGTTACTGAAAAGAAAATCTGTCTTCTTAAAGAAAATGTTTAAAATATGTAACTCTCCCTTTTCACACATCTGTTTGGCATGAGCATTGAACCTTCTTTCTAAATTAAGTAGTGGACGTCACTAAATTATCTACTAGCTTCCTTTCTTTGTATTGATACTAAAATAGGAAAGAAGAGATTCTGATGTTTCATCTTTTAAAATAGTTTTTCTGAAAATAATAATATACTTCAGCAACATCAAGTGACTGTGACTAATTTACAGCTTTTCAATGCTTTCAATACATTTATTGCAGGAAGTGGGAGGGCTGAGTAATACTAAGGCTATTTCTTCTCTGTGAGGTATAGTAGAATTTTAACTAACCTCACTACTTCTTGGCACAATCACTAAAATAAATGTGTGATATATAACCACATTTTCAGTTAACTCAGCACTTGAAATAACACATCAGCTCTCACGAGAACAATTCACCAACAATGATGAATATGCAGCAACTTGCTAATCTTTGCCTTCTGAATACAACTTTAGGAAATTTTGATTCCTTAAGCTTCATGTTCACTTTCTGCAAAGGATGGGAGAGTGTTGCATCCTAAAGTTACCAAAATTTTATAAAAATTTTATCTATTGCCTACAGGTAGACACATTGAAAAATCATTGGACTACATAGGTATTATTTTAATAAAAACATAGTTTAGATCAAAGACTAATAATAATATCAATAATATCTAAAAATAATAATGTAACACTTGAATGATTTAACTGCCAAGAGCTATGCTTACCTTCCTTACAGTTATATGAGGTAGGTTCATCAAATGTAAACACTCTTGGGTCATTAAGTCAAACATGGGATTTTAGTATAAACTTAGTTTATATGTTTAAGATTACCTGGAAATTTATTAGAAAATAATCATCATCATAATAACTTTAATTT
Organism: Coracopsis vasa; assembly: GCA_026283785.1. Taxonomy (NCBI): domain Eukaryota; kingdom Metazoa; phylum Chordata; class Aves; order Psittaciformes; family Psittacidae; genus Coracopsis; species Coracopsis vasa. Next base: position 25,511 of record JANHGB010054877.1, read on the forward strand.
TAAATTTAATAATCAGAAGTTCTGAAGAGGAGATGAAAATTTTGGATTGAGATTTCTTTCTACCACTCAATACCACTGTGGACACACAAGTACTTTACAGGATACTGCTAAGTATTTTGGGTTTGTTCTGTGCTAATATTTTATTATCCTTTCTTTTTCACTCCTCAATCTAACTTGTAAATGAGTAGTCAACAAATATCATAAAAGGACTTCCTTAAGTATAAAGTTTCAAGATGTTTAAAAAAACCCCATATTTAAATTAAAAAAAAAAAAAAAGTTTTAAGAAAAGAAATACCCTCTTTGAGAAAAAAAAAAAAAAAACAAAAAAAAAAAACCAGCAAAAGCCAAACCAACCTGTTGATATTCACTGCAAAATTCTCTGCTACCCAGCAGTCACATTTAAAGAAGTGACCACATAGCAAAAGGAAGAGAGAATCACACAACATGTCTATGATCGTCCTCAGATCAGTCAGTGAAAGATTTCTTTTAAAGAGCAGTCTTCATTGTACTACTCCCACTGTAAAATGGGTGTAGAGGCAAATCTCATACAATGACGAAGGTGGAAAAATCACAGTAAATCTCTATGTCAGTGCCTTTTGTTTTTACTGCTTTGGATGCTCATTCTGCAGAGCCATAAAAGCATGGAAAAACCTACCAAACAAGCAAATGCTCTTCTTTAACCCTTTGGCACTGGGCAAGGGATGTCTGGAAATCTTGAATTTTAGCATCAAGGGTATCAAAACAAAACCAAAAAAACCCACAGCTCACAACTCTCAAAGTCTGGCAAGAGAAGTGGAGAACATAAAAGTTGTGAAAATGAGGCTAGCTAGACAAAAATAAAAGACTGGCACTAGAAAATATTAGGTTTTTGACTGATTTTTTAACAAAGAAAGTTGGGGTTCTTTTTAATAAAAAGGTGCACAATTTCTTCTTTGTAAATGTGGTATTTAAAGCAGAAAATGAAGAATTAGTCTGATTGCTAACAAAATAGCAATAAACTAGTCTTCATAAGCTGTTGTCTTATTGTCATGTTCCCCCATTACAGTCAAAGTTCCAAATAAGGTGACATGGCAAAGTGTTTTCTGAGTATTATAAGGTCACTTTTTTTCCTAAGCTTGAAAATCGAGGATTCTAATAGCTTAGACAGTATTCTTTCAGAATAAGCTCTGACACACAATCATAGAAGTGGTTCAGTTGCTCAAAAGTAATCAATAAAATTATGTCAAATAAGACTAGTAGAAAATTTGGTGCGATACTGAATATTTATATATTCATAATGTGGCTAAATATAGGCATGTATTTTTACATGTGCATGTGTGTCCATGCACAAATATCTGCAGGTTAACTCCTTGATTTTACCAAGATATTTTGCATGCCCCATATTGTCTTTCCACTTGTATTGTCTGGGTCTCTGTGATTTCACTCTAGGAATTTTTTCTCCTCATCTCCCATAGGTTGATGGCGGTTAAATCAAGATTATCAGGGCTTCTGGACATGTGGCATTCCAAACAGCAAGTACTCAGGGCTCAAGTGGTTTAACTTGCACCTCTGAGCTTGGCTATGTCCTTAATTCAATGGCTCTGACTAAGCATGTGATACTTGTGGTAGCCCCAGTGCTTCAGGCCCTTTTTCCTTCATTTGGATCACTCAGGTACAAAATGCAGCAAAAGGGGCTGACTTGGCTAAACAGATCAACTGTCCATAAGGAAGCTGTTTTCTAGAAGAAGACAAGAATAAAACAGTTCAGACACCCACTGCCGCACTGTTGCCCTCATTCCTGAGCTAGCACACAGATTGTGCCTCAGTCCTCAATCCACATCTTCTCCAGCTCTGGATCTGTGTGAAGGGGTACATAACTCGCTGCCCTTTGAACCAATCTCGTCGTTTTCTGGTGTGCTCAGAAAACATTCATGCAATGAGGTCCCTCAGGAGATGGCTGTGTATGGGGATTTTTTGGTCTGTCCCTGCACTATTGATGAATGCAGTGGGCAATAAAGGGAGCCAGTGGCAACACCCACAGGCCCCATGAGGGATCTTTGTGAAGCAGAGGGCATCGAGTGGTTCCCAAAGGCAGGCAGTCTGGTGAGCTTCAGCATTAAATCAAGCAGTTCAAAATAATGATGCAGTTCACTGGTTGAGTAATAAGGATAACAAACACACAACTACTTGAGAGGGCTGTTATGAGGATTAACATGTGAAAGTTTGAGAGAAGCTCAGGTATGGTGTCAGAAATCCCCAAACAGAGACCTTTTCTGTAAGAATGATGAAGTACAATTTCTAACGCTCAAGGCAAGAATAATCTTCAAGCTCATTCTTCTTTCAACGCTTTTCTTGTCCAGTGAAAAAAAAAAGGTTTGGCCATACTTCCAGATGTAGAGCTTCTTCCTTTTTCACAGGCAGAAAAAGTAGGAGTGTTTAGTTTTTTGTTTTGTGTATGTGTCACTAAAAAAAGAAGAAAATAGGTTACAGGAACTATGACTACAAGACCTGCAGGTGTGTGCCCCATGATCACAGGCAGAGCAGCTGGAAGGTCAGGAAACTGTTGGTTTCAACTTTGAAGAGGCTATAGAATAAATCCAAATTAAAATTAAACCACCTCTCCCCCGGGAAAAATCAAAAGCTTTTGTTAAACCTGCAAATGAATAGATTGCGTATTTTACCTGGACTGATTTTGAGCTATGTAACTCTTCCTTCAAATTACGTTTACATTAAAGGACATAGAGCTACTGTGTACCTTTTTGTTCTTTCACCTATCTATCTGCTGTAGATACCAAAAGACTAAAGAGGAGGCACAATGTTCTTTAAAAGTGACATGCAAAGTTCAGATACAACTTTTACAAAAGTATTTCCAATTCAGCAAGTAAACTAAGAACTTGATTATATCAAAAAAGCCAAAATTCAAATGCAGTTGAAACTTGCAAGGGATGTCAAATGCAAAAGAAAAAGCTTCTACTACTATATTAGCAGGAAAAGGCTGAACAAGGAAAATATGAGCTGAATGAGGCTGTACAAGCAGACGTGAATGAGGCTGACATACTCATTGCTTTTTTTGCCTCAGACTTCATCAACAAGGTCTCCCAGGCCCTCATGATTATTGAAAGGGTTCAAGAAGGGAAGAACGACCAGCAGCACATAAGGATCCAGTCATGCAGTACTTGGGATCTCTTGACTCACACAAGTCCTTGGGACCAGATAGGCTGCATCCAAGGGTCGGGAGACAGCTGGCTGGTGCCCTTACAAGGCTGCTCTCTATCATCTTTGAAAGGTTGTGGAGATCAGGCAGTTTCCCTGGTGACTGGGGAAAACCAAACTTTGCACATATCTTAAAGTTCAAAAGGACAATCCAGAGAATTGAGGGTTAGCCTGCCTTACTTGGTTCCTTGGAAAATGATGGAGCAAATACTCTTGGAGCAAATTCCTGGGCACAGGAGGAGAAGGTGGTGACTGGGAACAGCCATCATGGACTTACCAAGGGTAAATCATGCCAAACCAATCTCATTGCCTTCCTTAAAAAACAGAAAAATCACTGAGTTTGTGGGCAAGGGGAGATCAGTGGATTTCATTGGCTTTGCCTTTAACAGGGCATCTGACAATGTCTTCTCCCAATATTCTTGTATCCAAGCTGGGACAAATTGTGAGCATGGGTGGACAACCAGATGGATTAAAAAAACATGATTGAATGATTAGGTTCAGTGGGTAGTTATCAGTGGGTTGAACTCAATGTAGTAGTCAGTAGAAGTGGGGTAATACAGGGGTTTGTACTGGGACCTGTCCTGTTTAACTGCTTCATCAATAACATGGAGGAGGCATCAGAATGTTTGCACATCATGTTTACAGCCCAGCCACGAGCATGAACATAACCAGTGATCCTTCTCATTCAACAAGAATGCTGAACCTGATGTAGAGGCAGAAGTCCTTCTTTGTTTCAAGCTCTTTGCCCTGTATGTCATACCATGATTTTCCCAGCCTGCCCCAGCCATTTTCCCTCAATCTGTTGCTCTTTTCCCTGTAGTCCGGTCCATCTTTTCCACTTTTGCCTTCTTTTCCCCTGGTCCCAACCCACTTCTTGTATCTGTTCCCTAACCAGTGCCTGTCTTCCCCACTGCTCCCCTCCCAGTCAGGCTCTCCCTGAAACATCTACGTTTTCTCCTTCTCTAAGTTTCTGCACTGCAAACAGGACATTATTGAGACCACAAGACATGGCAGGCCCTGCGTTTACCCTCGCATTCCCTTGCACTTGATGCACATAGAGTCTTCAGAGATGCTGATGCTGACCTGCAAGAAACACATGGAAATGGTGTTTATGGGAGACTAACAAATTATGGTTGGGCTGGTTTTCACAAGGATAGCAATAGTCACTCATTTTTTATCTCACTTTCAACATTTGTCAGATCAAACAATTTGGCCAAAGCTTAGACATGGTAGAGATATTTAATTAAAAGTCCATATAACATTTTATTATCACTAGAAAAACATTAAGACATCCTTGACTTCTTTTTGATCAACTTTAACTTGAAACAAGAAAAGAAACTTAAAGTAGCTTTAGGTACAATTACAATTACAGCTCGTGGCCACTGAAGGGGATAGTGACAATGGGAAATGGAAAGCAAACTCCTATCACCATTTCTACTTCCTCCTAAGCCAAAGATACAACTTACAACCTCTTACAGAAAGCGAACATGGACAGCAACCACCTCTTCTTCTCTAGAACAGGGTAGTACAAAGTGGTGCAGTAAGTAGTGCAGCACAAAGACAACTGGTAATTCTTAGAAATCAATTAAGCATCAGGCAGTGGTGCAGCTAAGTGATCTTTAGGAGCAGGAGAGAGAATTAAGTTCTTTCTCTATTTATTAAACTACAAAGTAATGAGACTGGGACTGTTCTCTCAAATCTAGGCTCTCTTTATCTGTTCATTCATCTTAATCCAAGCAGCAGTTACACTCATTAAGGATATCCAGTGATTTGACCATATTGTACCAGCTTATAAAGGGGACCCTTTTAAGACAATTCCAAGAAAATGCAGAAATTTTATCAAGACTCAAGATTTGTTTGTTTAGTATTAATGAAACAAGAAACACGTCAGCTGCCAAACTTGTCAGTCTAGGCAGGTTTCCAGATTAGCCTGCTTTAATACTCTATTTTCTTTCTTCTTCAGTGGTGAAATTAAATAAAAATAACATTGGGGATTTTGTTTTGCTTTGCTTATTTTTTGTGAGCATCTGTGGAGGCTTTGTTTTTAACGTTCTTGCTTAATACCATATTCTCCAGAAGCTCCAGAAGTAACATAGCCAAAGATAGCTTCAATTATTCAATAGAGAGTATGCACGAAAACACAGTATTGTGAATCTTTTTTCTTTTTTCTATATTTTGCATCTGTAATCAAGCTCATGTGCAAATAATGACACTTAGACATCCTATTACTGGATTGTGCCTTTAATTGGGGAAGTGAGATAAATAAGTGGTATCAGCTGGGCCAGCAATTAACTATGCATTGAACTGCATTTTCAGAAATAGAACCTAAGCTGACTCTCTTAAAAAGACCGGTCCCAGAATATCAATATACCATGCACATTTGTATACGTATTCTTAAAATATATGCAGTCATTGAACATTTCCTCATATGTATAGGATAATATGACATGGACATGTACTACTCAGTATGAAAAAGCATTCAAATAGACAGGATTGGACTCAGGGGCTTGCACATGAGAGACAATCTGACATCTTCTCGTCTGTAGTCATGTCTAGATGACAGTCTATGGTACTCTGGATGGACACACAGGCTTCTGAATGCTAAAAGCAGTATTGTTCCAGTGCCAGGATTCCCCCGTGGCAGTGTTCATTGTGGAGCACCCTTAGCACTTCTGGCTGTGCCAGGGTTGTTCAGAGCTAACTGGGGCAGAGAAGCCAAGAAGTCCACTGCAGTAACAGCATTTGCAGCATGAAGGCAGGCAAAGTACAATGCATTTCTCTCTAGTCAAACTGGTGTGAAGAGACTACAACATACTCCATTTCCAGACAGTAAAATACCTACACATATACAGTCTCATTGACCTTGCTCTGAGCAGAGGTTTTGGACTAGACAATCTCCAGAAGTGCCTTCATACCTCAGCTATTCTATGATACCTGACATGGGGCAAATGTCAACGCTATCCATCTCCTCATTAAAATGTCAAGATATCTCTACTTGGAAAAACCTCACAGTGAGTAAATGGAGAAGGAGCTGAGGAGAGGGTAGATGGAAGTGGAATGTCTGAATAGAGAGATCTACAAACAAAAAAGATATGTGAAATAAAAGAGTTGGGTAGGGGCACAGACAGCTGGTCTAGAAGAAATCTAACCCCTTTTTTAGCAGTCATTTTCTGAGAAAGAACTGGAAGAAACAGTCACTGTGAATAAAGTATCTGAAGGTTTCAGCTGTACTTTACTGTCATTGGCAAATGTCTTCTTAATTCTGAGAATTTTCCGTAGCTAATTGTCCCATAATTTATGCAAATCTATTTCCACCGCATACTCAGAATACTGGCTATCAGTGATTTATGAGTAGTAGTCAGCTCACTCTGGGTAATAACTGAAACTGTTCAAGCAGGAGAAAACAATTTAGGAATAATGAGCAACAAATATTCCTTTCTACATACCTCTTTCTAGGTGAAAAAATACTGAAACTCACTGTTTACTGAACATGTATTAGCAAAGATCCATTAAAAAAACATACATAAATAACAAACAGGAAAGGTTTCTATGTATCACAGTTATCAAAATGCAGACAAGAATTGTAACATATCCTGGGTCAGATACTCTAGACTGGTGTAAAATCAGCGTCATTCTAGTGCCAACAGTGGGGTCATTGCAGTTTTATTGATTCATACAAGATGTAAGTCTGGACTGTTTTCTTTTTTCTGGGTGTTTTGGGGGGGGGTTGTTGTTGGTTTTTTTTTATTTTATTTTGCATTGTTCTACCAGCTTCACTGCAGAAGATTATTAGAAATAAAGGACTGAGGAAGACCGCAGTAGCAGGCATCTGGGAAGATGAGTGCAAATTGATTAAGGCATGAATAGATTATTGCAGAGAGGCAGAGGAAAGAGAAGCCATATTCTGACAGTGTTACTGTGGTTGTGACATGTGAACTGAGAGATGATGGAGATGGAGGGCAGAAAAGAAAGCCTGGAGTTAAGGATATCTCCAGTTCTGCAGTAATTTGTTACTAACCTTTGAAAGCTGAAAGAACTCTTGACAAAACTCTTACAAATTTAACTAAGGAAAGGTTTAGAGAAACAGAAAGATTTGTCAGCAGATTTCACCCAGAGCAGATTTAGAACAAGTTTTCTTCACCAGCGTTACTCTATTCTCAATTTTGACTTGTTTGTTTGTTTGTATTATCATGAATTACGATTATGACTGTCTTTTTCCCTGTATCTGGGATCACCATGATAACCAATGAGGTATTTTTCTAGAGATATCAGATAGCCTGGACACATAAGGCTCTTTCCAAAATTTTTTCAGCTCAGAGAAATCACGCAATGAGAAGAAACAAGCCTGCCTGAATTTAAAAGCAAAAAGACACTGCCTACAAATATGTACCAGTGGCAGACCCAAAGGACTACAACATTTGCTTCACTCACCATCTCTCCCATAATCCTGCCTACATACAGGCATGCACCAGCATGTACATGCACACATGTTTTTCCTTTGCCATCAGAGAAACCTGAAACAAAGAAAGAGGCTAGGTTTGATTTGTAAAATGCTTTAAACCACAACACTACAGAAAACACATGGGAAACAAGAAAAGGCAGAAATTTCAGAAGAATAACCACTTCAAACCCAGTTGCTCATGTGCAAAAAAACACACTCTGGAACCCACTGTTTAATAAATTGATACTAGTCATATATAAAAGCTAACTGTCTGAACTAAATACAACCTACAGCAGTGCTAGTGGGAAGTAATGGGAAGTAATTTATATTGACAGCTTTTCAAAACAGAAAGTTTCCCTTGATTCAAAATAAAACTTTCACGAATATACCACAGCTGTTTTTAAACCTACACTGCAAGCTCCTGGAGGGGAAAAAGAAATAGGAAGAACACATAAAAATGGCTGTAGAAAGGAAAAGGCATGGTCCCAGATAGCCCTTTTCTCCTGTTTCTCCCTGTGTCTGGATACTCCACAGTAAAGGAAAAAATACACAGAATGAGACAGGACACAGGTACCACAGATCAAGAGAACTGCTGAAGCTTGTGCGTGGTCTGGTCTTTGCTGGACAGTAAAAATAAACACAGAGCAAGAGAAAATAAGGATAGAGAAAGTAAAAGAAACACCCAGAAGGGAATCTGGTAGCCTGTGCAGCTTGGAACAGGGAAGAAATATGAAAAATTCTCCCTTTGCATGGCTTGAAAGGACAAAACTAGGATGTACTTCAAGTAAACCAGGCACAAATATATCCCTGATAGAGCCTGTAGCCTGATAGGAACAAGTCTGCTTATATGAGTGGTAAGATCTTGATCTCCTCTCACTGCACAATCCAGTTCCTCATGAATTAACACCAGTTCAATTGCATGATAAACCTCCTTGTAAAGATACAGGGCTAAAAGCCAGACAAGGCCCATGGAGGTGTGTGTCACTCCTCCCCTAATTAATGCAGGCAAAAGGAACCTGATCAAAGAAGTGCTGACATTCAATCAAAAGTCAGACAATATGTTCATGAGTAATAAGTCATGATGTGCCAAGACTTCCACTGAAGTACATACTGGAAAAGGGGGAGGAAGGCCAGAAAGGCAATTGCACAACACATGTGACAAAGGCTTAACAAAAATAAATAGCACTCCAACCAGAAAATAACCCTCCCTGATTGCCCTGTGCATTGCAGAGGGGACAGACAAAACCCTGTTCACCCTAAAGCTGTTTCACTTCAAATAGTAGCTGAATGCAGGAGATTCATCCGGGTGCAAAACCAATGGATGACATACAGTTTTCCATAAGCTGCATGGCAAAAAACTTTGTCCAGCAGAAGATGAAACTGACTCAGGATGTGAACTAAGCACACCAGAGGTCTAAAGGACAAGGAAAAGGTTGGCAAAAAATTGAGCCATTTGGAAAACAAATCCACAAAAGCACAAGTCATCTTTCCAGTCTGCCAGTCCAAGCTATTGGAAAACTGCCTTACCTCATTGGTGGAGCAAAGACAGGTTTCCAGGTCTTCACCATCCTGAGCCTGTCCTGCTTTTTAGGTAACAAGATCAAAAAACTTCATTGACAAGAGGATTACAAAACTTTCTGTCTGATTCTTTCCCCCAGAAAACTGCAACACCCAGGCTGAGCTTATAGGGCATTATGGGGAAAATACCAGAGACTGTCTCCCCATGGAGCTAAGGCGTCTATAGAAAAATGTCAAGATATGAACATGTCCAGCTCTGCTCAAATCTGTTCATTGTCAGTGTTAAAAAATGTATGTGCCACGTATCACTAATAAAAATATTTAATATTTACTTCTTTCTCCTAATGCTGTACTTTTCTCAAGCAAAAGCATTGATATGTACTATAAATGCCAGTCTTCATGAACTAGACTCTTACTTCAGCCGCTCTTCCCCACAGACTAATTTTGCTCATCAGTCAGACACCTCTTATTGCATGACTATATTATGACAACTAAACCATGGTAAATTCTAAAACTCATACCATTACCTTTCTCCCATACTTTCCTTTTTCACAAAACAGAATTTAAAACATCTTTCAGGACACATTATGCTTCTTGGAGACCAGATCCCATAGATCTTTAAAGAGATGATATTTGCCTGTTAAAATATTATCCTGTGAAAACATGATGTCAGGAGCACAACAATCAAGCAGAAAATAGCATAATGAAATAAAACTTATAAAAATTGACAAATTCTTACCAAAAATCAGGTACACAATAGTCAACGTTAGCATAATGTGTCTAGGAGTGTAACAGTCTCCAATTAAATGAAGGCTCTGGCTTAGATTGTAGCTGCCTCAGTAATGTCTGGTTTCTCTGGCCTGAGAGCAGGGAGACCTCAGATGAGATGACAAGGATAGGGTGTGTCTCCCTGCCCCAAACCTCTGTGAACCATGTGGAGTTTTGAGTGGAAAGGCCATGCTAAAAGGCAAATATATTATGACCTTGTTCACTGCCAAGATACCTGGAATATCACCTCCATGCCTGTGCACACAATTATAACCTTTTTCTTACAAAAAAGTTGTTGTTGCCTGTCTCTGCCTTATGAATTGGAAGCACAACTGAAGCAGAATTTGGTGTCACCAGCTCTCTGCCAAGAATAAAGACAAAATGAGCTACAAGAGCAGATGCATAAGAAAAGGAGCCTGGCAGGGAATGCCTGTAAGTTTGTGCCTGCAGACAAGGAAAGCATGTGTTTCTAATGGTTTCTTTTTATAAAGTACATTCAGATAAGATTGGAGCTTTTTATCAGTGCAAATCCTTATTATAAGCTCTTCCATCTCTCTATCTGGCAAAATAATCAAGAAAAGGTTGGGCTTTCAATACCTGCAGCTCTAAGTACAAGTCATTGCTTGTAATTTTTTTCAATCCTATATTATTTCACCACTTTCAGACACCAGCTACATTATAAGGCACACACAGCGTATTACTTTCCACAGGTCTAATAAAACGTGTCTTTTTCTCAAATTTTTAAGCCGATCTTAACAGCTAAGGTTATCCCTACAATATCAAAGTAATTTGGGTATAGAACATAGATAGACATAGAAGGTCAACATTTTCAAGTAATAAAACACTTCTGAAGTTCAAGAAACCATGTTCTATTGAAGTGAGAACTTATCTTTTCAACACAGAGTAACAGGAGCTGTGGATGCCCAGCAAGACTTAAAATTAGGAACCTAAAATTAATGCGGTCTTTTCACACATGTGCCTGCAGATATACACTAGCAAACTTTAGATTCTGTCATTTCAGCAAAGAAATAATAAGAAAATATGTTTTGAACCAATACATGTAACTTGAAGTGCATCAGTTTTACTATGGGAACTTCTTAATGTTTTAAAAACATCCAATGGACGGAAAGAATATTTGAAGATACATCCATGCATTCAATTGAATGATAAAAATATTTGGGGCAGTATTGATCTCAGTAGCTCTGGAAATTTCCATTTACATATGTAAATCTGAATGTGTCATTCTGGGATCCTCTGAAGCCAATTGTGAGAAAGAAATTACTTCTGAGGAAATATTATTTTTCTCATTTGTTGTTGCTACCGTAATTTTCCTCTAAAATAAGATGTGTGTTTTGAAAGTACTTCATGCTCTGGGAGAACACAATGTAACAGCCTTATACTGTATGCACATTATGGAAAAGGAGAGGAGAGAACTACTCTGCTGGTGCTTAAACAGTCAGAGTAGCTGAAGTGAGAAGATACCTCTAGAGATCCCGTAGTACAACCCCTGCTCAAAGCAGAGTCACATACAGGAGGTTGCTGTAATAAATCTGTAAACCTTTTGGGACACTGATGCCTGAAGATGTCAAGCAGGAAGAACAGTACCTTATCAGTGCTGTTGTGCTTCACACATGACAAGAGAACAACGGCAGCAAAGTTACCAGGAAATTCCAAGTGAAGAATGGTTTCCTTGACCAAAAACGCAAATATGGAACAACAATGACAAAGACATAAGAAATAAAAAAGGGTGGGGTGTGAAGGAGACAGGAAAGGATGAAAAAAAGTTGTAAGTCATCACATGTAATGGCTTGGTAGGAAAATGTTTTCACACTTCAGCCACTGAAACTAGACTGAAGCTCCACCCTGTGTAATGTCTGTATTTTAACTGTAGATAATTAAAATAGAACACATTAGTCTTTACTTATCCTGCCTAATGCATGTTATCGTGTGGAAAAGGTAAATCAGTAACACCTGAGATCAAACATACCGATCTCCTTTAGGGTATACAATGCTCTCATTTATAGAAATCTTTACAACCTGACTGCCCTTCTCATTTAAGCACAGTGAGTGAAACATTGCCCAGTACAAAACCCCTTCTCTCTTAAGAATTCTTCATGCTCTTTGAAAGGGTAGCCCAAATGAATTGCTGGAATGACCATTGAAAGGGCTACTCGTTAGCTATGACTGTCCTTGGGAATTAGCCAGACGTGAGGTAACGAGACCACAAAGTGCTGTTGGTGTTGGCAGCAAAGCCAAGGTTCATCATAGTACCTCTTGTCTAGACTAGGGATGTAAAAGGAAATAGAAAACAATTCTCCGACTATATACACTTGATGTTCCGTCCCCTTTTTCTATAGAAAAATGTAAGACATTTGGAATTTTTCATTTTTATTTAGGAAAAACAAATTTGGAAACCAGAGTGACTCATGCTGGAAAATGTCTGACTGGCATGTGATAGCCAGCTAGCTCCAGAGAGTTAAGGCCGTAGGAAGAGTTTGAGGAAGGCATGTAGATTCAGATTTTAATGTGATTTAACTCTTAGTATCTTCATCATTCATTTTGCTTTATTCACTGTGTAAATGACAGGGAGGTCCCTTACGTGGTCAATCTATCTGTTTACAAGCAAGCTGATATATACCAAGAGGTCCACATGCCCTGGGAATAAGAGTTTCAGTTTTAGGAATGTATTACGGATCCATTCCCATTGCACAAAGATCCTCTAGGTAATTCTGCATCCCAGATACCCTTGGGGGGAAAGCTCAGATCAGGCCCCCATTTCCGACTCACTTGGGCAGCTGCAAAACAATTGCTTTTCTCTGCAGAGCATCCTGCAACTGTGATATCCCTGTCTGAATAGAGATCCACCCACCCTTTACACAAAATTCCTTCTCATTTCCAGCTGCTGCACTTTGTCCCCTAGCCAGCTCAGGTTCTATTACAGAGGGGCTGGCTGACCTATAGCTATAGACTGAAGGAAAATCTAGTCTTTTCACAGGATTTTTCCCTGAAGCTGAATCACACCTGTTTGGATATATTTTCTGACCAGTGGCAGCTACTATAAGCTTAACAGCATCTATCACTCTTCTTTGCTTCCTTTCCTTTAGCACGGTGCTGGCATATTCCTCTTTCTCCCATTCCTCATTTCTTTCTGGAAGGGTGGGCACTGCATTTCTTCAGCCACCACATCTATCCTATCTCTCAGCTCTCAGCATTTATCCATTGTCTTATTTCCGAGTAATAAATCAGAAGGAAAAAAAATACTATCTACTCCCTAGGATCCTTTTAGTGTTCCTTTCTTTATCACCACCTGTTTATAGACATCTTGTCTTCTGTTTCTGCTCCTGTTTCTGTTCCAAAAGTATGTCTTTTTCTACACTTTCTCTTCTAGTGCATGGTGCCCATGTGTCCTTCATTGTGCTGACAAGCACAGAAGCTGATCTTTCCTTACCTGTTTATCATTCAAAATAAAATCTGATGTGCTTGCAGAAGGGCATAGTTTTAGAAACAGCACTTACGGGACTCACAGCACTTTCTTCCAAACCCATGCATCATTGTGCGTATGCTCCAGATTAAAATGAAATTTTGGCTATTTGCCACTCCACATACACACAACCCCTTTAAAAGGCTTTTCTTCCCCATCATTCTCACATTCCTGTGTCTCAGTCCCCAGATGCTGCCATTCAGGCACGGAAGGTAGCAAGATCTTTCTTTTGCCAGACACTTGCAATGTTGGAGTCCTACCAAAGCAGGCCTGCTTCTGTGTTCTTGGACCTCTATGATTTTCTGGTCTATGATTGTCACCTCCTCACAGAAGTGGCACCCTCATGTCCTAAACATGGCAGGCCCTCAAAGCTGAAGTAATGCTTCATATTTCACGCAATTACGGACATATGGAGCAGACACAGAGACTTCAAGGAGTACGAAATACCAGACACTCCTTTTGTAGATAATCAACCACACAGATGTGGGCAAAATGGGCATCTGTACCCACTCCCTGCCCCCTTCTCACTCTTCTATTACTATCTGAACTGACACGGAGTTTCTTAAGGAACCAAGGGCCTTTCCTTTCCTAAATCGCCCTCATCTGTCAGCTTATCTTCTAAGTAACTCTCAAACTGTAAAGCTTTTTCTCAACTCAGTGCCCTTCTATGTCCTGGTTCAAACTTCTTTTTATGTGATCTGTGAAAGACCATCTCTTTGACAGCTTCTACACCTCCTTGTCGTGTAAGCAATGATCTCATGAGTTGCTCTACAAGACTGTCCATCACTAAATTTCTCCCATTCATATTCAAATTTGTTCTTGATCACAATAAGCTCTTTGCATATGTGCAAGGAAAATCATCCAGCCTCAACAATGTCTTGAAACACTCCTTGAGATTTCAATCTGACATAATGATTACAAATTAAAGAGAAAGTGCATGTGAAGTTCAACAAGGATATGCAGCATGTCTCCTGTGTAAAGCAGAATTGACAAGTCATCCAAATAATCACAAAAACCTTGAAAATCTGGAGTTCTCCCTCAGATGAGTGTTTTATGAAAAGGCATGGCAGAATAGATGGGGAAAACTTTTGGTAATGACAAGACAAGGACTATAATAAAAACAAGAACAGAGAAGCAGAAGAACAATCTGTGGAACTGCAGCAATAAAATCCTAGTCTGGTTCCCAACTTGCATGTTAACAGCTTTGGCGACAAACATTTTTATTTTTCACAATTGCTTGGTTTTTGCTTAGGGCTTTGCACATGGTTGAATCTATTGAGACACTGTGCCTCGGTCTTATATTTCTAAGACATATTTTATTCTTTTTACATACACATTGCGCATTCTTTATTTAGAAAGTATTCCTTTTGATTCACCCAAGTAAGAAATGCTGTCCCTATCTGATGTGCTGGGTCATCCATACATGGAAAATTCATCCATCTTTTAATCTGCTCTGAAACTAGTCTTCATCTGATCCTTGGGAGTGTTCAGGATATTGGGGGGTTTTGTGCGTCTCATTTTTGATTCTTTCTGGATCAGATCCAGAAGTCTTACAGGGATAGCATCTCTACATGAGAATAAAAGCCCATTTTAAAAGCTTGGAATAGTCTGGGTCAGGTATATGATCAAAAGCCAAAAGCCACTCTCCAGAAGCCTTATTGTTATTTATACATGATCATATATCAAAACTGCAAGTCAGATCTGCATAACTAAATTTATTCTATTACCTTCAGAAATGACGGTAAAATAGCTCACTCATCCAGGATTATTCACTAGCTGTTGTTAGTTCAGCTGAAACAAAAAAAGATTTGCGAAGTTCTGTCAGAGCTGAAACAAGCAATGATTTTGGTGTACATTATTTCTTTACAGTTTAGGATTGACCATCAGATTTTCCAAATTTATGTTGACTTAACAGTAAGCCCTAAAAAAATGGGGGGGGGGAATGAGGAGAGAGAATCCTGAATATGTCATTAAAAAATGAGACACTTCTTCCATTTCACTTGTACTGTCTGAGTTAAATAAGTCAGTTTTTGGAGAATATGACAATTGAATTTGGCATGAAGTGCCACTGAGAAATGGGTTTATTCGTTTATTGTGAGTATAAGAAAGAACTTTTTTTTTAATTAAATTGACTTCCTGATAATTTTTCTGTTTGGGGTTTGACTGAAAAACAAAAACAATTTATGGTGCTTGAAGGACTCAGAGGTCAAGATGTACCTACCATCCTCTTGGTGGCTATATCTGCAGAGCTGTTGGCTCTTCTGCCCTCTGAAAAATGGAAGAAAGTTCCTTATTCCCATCCTGTCTGCTCTCCTGACCAATGCATCTAAAGAAAGTGATAAAAATTCTATTTAATTGTTACTATTTGCAATGGTGTCTGAGAAATCTTTCCCTTAATATTTTCAAAAGAGTGTAAATTTTGTGTTTCAGCATAGCTTGCTGGTATTTTGTAATACTTTCCATTCACTTTTCTTTTCTCTATTTAATCAGGTTATCATATGGATTGCAGGGGAGGTACTGCTAACATCCTGAATCCTGCTGTGTTAAGCTCCATGTGCAAATATAAAGCATAAATCCTTTCTTATAAAATCTGTACTGGCAGGTATTTTTTAATTTTTTATCACAAATAGTTAGCTAGATTTTAGTGAAAGCAAAGTTTACTAAACATGTACATACCTGCAGAACTGAGATGGGCAACGCTGTGGACAAAAAAATTTAATAGTTAAGATTAAACCAACCTTGTTTTGCAGTGATCAGCTAACTCCTATAATAGCTCTGGGCTGGGCTTCTCTTTATCAAATATTATTTAATTATCTGATATAGAGTAATCACACTTTCTCTTAGAAGTGAAACAGTCTTTTTATCACGTACACTATATTGTGTTAAACATACACATACACAATATCTGTAGTGGACATACGCTACATCTTGTACAAAACACATTTAAATTTGCCATAAATATATGTATAAATTACAATGCTTAAGTTATACCAAAAAAAAAAAAAAAAAAAAAGGAAAAAATAGGGAAAAAAAAAAGGAAGGAAGACCTGAGGAATTACAGGTCAGCCGGTCTCACCTCAGTACCCAGCAAGATCACAGAGCAGATCCTCCTGGAAATTATGCTAAGACACTAGATAACAAGGACGCAATTTGTTGACAGGCAACATGGCTTCACTAAAGGCAAATCATGCCTGACAAATTTGATGGCTTTCTACAATAGGGTGACAGCATTGGTGGGTAAGGGAAGAGCTACTGTGCCATCTACCTGAACTTCTGCAAAGCAATTAGCACTGTCTCACATGACATCCTTGTCTCTAAACTGGAGAAGCATGGATTTGACAGATGGGTCACTTGATGGATTAGGAAGTGGCTGGATGATCACACTTAAAGAGTTGTGTTCAATGGCTCAATGTCCAAGTGGAGACCAGTGACAAGTGGTGTTCCTCAGGGGTTGGTATTGGGACCAGCACTGTTTAACATCTTTGTTGGCAACATGGATAGTGCGATTGAGTGCACCCTCAGCAAGTTTGCCACTGACATCAAACTGTGTGATGCAGTTGACACGCTGGAAGGAAGACATGTCATCCAAAGGGACTTTAACAGGCTTGAGAAGTGGGCCAGTGCAAATCTCATTTAGTTCAATAAGATCAAGTGCAAGGTCCTGCACATGGGCTGGGGCAATCCCATGAACAAATAGAATCTGGGCAGAGATTGGATTGAAAGCAGCCCTAAGGAAAAGGACTTGGGGGTGTTGATTGACAAGAAACTCATGAGCCAGCAGTATGCGCTTGCAGCCCAGAAACCAACTGTATGCTGGGCTGCATCAAAAGAAGCGTAGCCCGCAGGTCGAGGGAGGTGATCCCTCTACTCTGCTCTAATGACACCCCACCTGGAGTACTGCATTCAGCTCTGGGGCCCTAACATAAGTTCTTCACATTATTCTTCCACAGCTGCAGATTGTCCATAAGCAAATAAATGCACCGTGCAAAACCACTCTTCCTTCCAGGAGAGGATGCACCATATATTGTGTCTCACAAAGAAGACATCTCTTCCTCAAAACAGGGAGGACCTGATGACCCTCTCCCTTGGGTCTACAACTTTGGATTGCCAGTGGACATCCAAAATAAACCCTCTTTGTGCCAGATATACAGTTGATCATTCAAGCAGGCTGAACATTTTCTCTTAGTACATGTCGACACCATACATTCCTCAATCCACATTGTGGATTAAAATGTATTTCTGTTACCTTCTGAATCCTCTTTGAAAGGCCTCCCTACCTTTCCTCATCACTGTGGTTGTGCTGCATGATCACTTAGCTATAGGTAGTCAGGCTGAGCTCTATCCTGCTCTCTGTCTAACAGTCCTACCACCTCTGTAGTCCCATGGCTGGCTGTCAGCAGGGCACACGAAGGCCAGAGTCACCTGAATGAGAAGTCTTGTTCCCTTACCTTCATGTCCAAATAAAAGCTCTTCCTGTGACACGTGTTAACAAAAACTGGTCATAGCAATTTCTCCAGGAATGAAAACAAAATAGGTACAAGTGTGAAAGAACTGAATCATGATTTATATTTCACAGAACTGGCAGGATGTTGGCTGCATTTTAGTATTTACTTACACAATTGCTCTGCTTGATATAGTCACTCAAGGTCTAGGAGTGAATGGACTTTCATGCTGCTTGTCTCACTCACTGAATTATAGTTGGGTAGGTAATGACGTGGAAGAATTTGGTTCAAGAAGTCACAGAATTTCCTCACTCTTTGCTTTCATTCCTATGGGGCAGATTAATTTGAAAAGTGATGGTGATGCTTTAATGAAAATAATTGTTTATTTTTATTAATTCACTTATGCATTTTACCTTGAAACAACAGAATGCAAACAAACAAGTGATGTCAGCATGTGTAGCAGAGAAAAAAATAGTCTATGAGAACATACCCTTTCTTGAATATAATGACATGTTTTTGCTGTAGAAAAGTCCCTAAGGCTGATTTCTTACTTGCAGTTTCAAAACATCATCATTAGCAAGTCACTGGGGAATAAAACTGTTCTGTGAATCCATTTATATCTTTACTGAAAACCCCACTTTTCTATGTGAAGAACAACAACAGTCACTTGCTGTTTTTCCTTCACAGCTTTTGATGTGGGCCAGAAGACCACTTCAGGTAATAAAAGTAACATACCCTACTAATCTAAGTTGGCTTACTAGCCACCACAAAGAAAGAAGCTA
The DNA here is from genome assembly GCA_026283785.1 of Coracopsis vasa. NCBI lineage: Eukaryota > Metazoa > Chordata > Aves > Psittaciformes > Psittacidae > Coracopsis > Coracopsis vasa. The sequence continues at coordinate 44,135 of JANHGB010054877.1, forward strand.
AACATAAAATCCATTGTTATCCTCATGACTGGTGGTATGTTATTTTCATTACTGTAGGATTTTTTGTTGAAATTTGAATTTTGTTGCCTTTATGGATATTTTGAGCTTTTACTGAACACATATTTACTAAACAATTCATTGGTGAGGTAGGAAGATAAATTGGCAAGATTCCTTCTCCCTCCCTCTCCCCCAGCTTATAAATTCCAGATTTTTGTTGTTTGGTTTTTTTTTGTCTGAAGAGCAGAAATAACAAGATTAACCCTGAAAAACACAAACCAAGGAAAATGTGGCTTTCTTCTTTTTCCCCCTAATTCTTTAATGGGGGCCCAATCCCAACCCTGAATCTTTTTACTCAGTTCAGCTGGTAACTCAGTAGTCCGAATCAGGCCCATACACAGGATTGCTTCTGTTCCTTGGCATGTTTCAGCTGACAGCCAGGGCTGAACAAGAATGCATGTGAGAACCCTCTGTCCTTGGCATAAACTGGCCAGAGTGTTAATCTTCTCACTGACTGACATTTTTTATGCCTTCTGACTTTCCAGGTCATCTGTTTCCCTCTTCCTGGTGCTCTGAGACACACCACGTTCTGGCTGCTTCCGGAACTCCAGCCACCCTCTGCAGTGTTTCATGTCTAGCAGCCTACCAGTAGCAGGTACCTCCCTGGTAAACAAGGCTCTGACAGCTTTTGACTGTCTACAGTTTGTGCAGCTGCACTGCACTGGGAGAAGCAAAGAATACGTTTCATTTAAAAGTGAAAGAAAAGTTAGTTCAGAAATGTGATCTGTTGCAAAAGCACTCTCTCCTCTGAGGGCAGTCAGGTAAAATCCATTACACAAAGAATTTCAAAGATTTTTTTCTAAAGTTGTCAGTAACAATGCAGCCCATTGTTTACATTTTAATTAACTTCTGTTTCACTGATTTTTTAATAAGATTAATTAACCTAATGCTTTCAGCTGAAATATTGTGAGTTGAACCTATTCATAAGACCTACTGGAGACCTTCAAAGACTAGCTTGTTTATGTAGAGGAAGTCAAATTAGCAATGACTTTATAGTAATTTAGTAGCTCATGGACACTTCAGTGATGAGAAATACTTCTTGGAGAATCTTTCCTCAGCAGTCTTTGGTCTTAAAGGAATTTTCTTCTTTACCTTTTTAGTACGTACAACTGTCCCAGCTACCTAGAAAACACGGAAAGGTAAGTACCTCATGCAGTGAAGTAAAAGGTCAACATCAAAAACCAGAAGTATCCTGCTTGCGCCAAAACCAAACTGGCCTTTAAGTTACTTCAATGAAGCTGCAAGCAGAAGAGATATGTTGAGAGACACTGTCCGGTACTTAGTACCCCCTCATCTGTGATTTCACTGCCAAAATCTTAACTTTGATCAAGAATCTCATTGCTTTTACACTATGCTTTTCAAATACAGTTCTCATTACAGTTACCATAAAATGTGCAACAAGTGTATGTAGAATTGGAGGCACACTGTGTAACTATGTGTCTCTGAGAACCATGTTGCACACATAAAAGGAAGTGTATGATTGACTCATTTATAGAAAAGATATGTATATGTAAAACATGTCTGTATTCATGAATCCCTGATATGAATCAGTATAGTTTCTTGATGGTATACATGTAGAGCCCTAGATCTTTGGCCAGGACTACAAAGCATATTACACAACACAGGAAACATGTGAAAAGGGAGTTTCAGGCCAAATTTGCAATGTGCCACTCCCAGAGTAGTGACGTGCTGATCTGATCTTCCAACATAAGTTATTTGCTTTAAATTATGCCTCCTGTCAGTAGCACAAAAGTGCTGTGACAGCAGCTAGGAAATGAGAGGAAGAAAGGAAGTTCCCAGCTGTGCCACCTTTTTTCTAGCCACAGTCCTTATGTGGACATTACCTTTTTGCCTGCCTTCTTCACTATCTTTTCCCGATTCTCAGGCCCTTCCTGTCTCTTTCAATTTTTATTCTTATTTATTTTTAGTATGTATTTTTCTTAACTGAATATTCTTATTATTTGTATAACCCAACAGAATTACAGCAAACAAGGGTTGATCAACCTTTGTTCCATCACCTAGAAAGCTCCCAGAGATAAACCCGTCCCTTTCCAACAGCATTTCTTGCTCAATGTAGCAGGATCTTGGACATTTTCAGACACCCATAAGCAAATCCAATGAATATTCTGCTTTCATTCCCACACAGCAATGATGAGTTCACACAGGTAGTTACTAGATTGAACATTGAGGACATACAGAATTCTTTCCAACTCTGACAAAAGTTACAGTCTTATGTTTTACCAAGGAATGACTTACTCAAATTTATAATGTTGCACAAAGTTTCTTGGGTTTTTTTATCACACCCTTAGAGGATAAGACAGACAACCACCAGACTTAACAAGCCATAATCATCTGGTGACCTCAGACAGTAATGCTTTGTCCCCTTGCACTCTTCTCTTTCTTAAACCAAAAGCTTCCCCACAGTTCACTGATGCATTTGGAGAAATAAGTAAGCTGCCTGTGATACCAAAACCATCCTGAATCTGTATGTCAGTAGCATAAGGAATAAAGGAGATCTTTCACTTAAATGTCACCACATGACAAAACCATCCCAATGAACGAACTAGTCTCATGAACATTATAAACTTTAGTCCCTGTCACTCTAGTCTGGAGTGGATTTCCCCAGTCATAATAATTTTAAAAAGGCTAAGCAGTTCCAGACCACTTTATCCAACAAGCTACTCTGGAGCTTAACATCTAAGAGCTTGATCACTGGAGGCCAAAAAGCTTTAGAAAATACGAGGTCACTATGCCAAGCAGAGTAACTTGCTTTTGTTCATGAATAAACAGGAAAACCCATGTTTGCTTACTACTTGGAGATATCATGCCCACAAAATACCTCTTTAGTCATCCACCCAGATTTTCTCCTTAACAGATGCCATATGTATCTCCACTTTTATAACTCACTTAATTTCTAATAGTTGTATAAGAGATAGACTCTATTGTGTAAAAGATGTCATTTCATGAGTACCAGAATGGATGAAACAGGTTTCCTGTGGTTCTGAGACTCCTGTCTGATTGACTGATTAGTTAGGTATCTTTACCACATTGGAGTTCTTATTAGAGTTCCTTTCTTAGAGAATGCAGTCTATTTAGAGTGATAATCACAGCAGGAATCATGCGTTAGAAACCAAAACTAAATGCAGTCGCTCCAGACTTACCATTCACAGTTTTAGCAGTGAGAGAAATTAACCACGGCGATGATTCTCTGGAGTAAAAGTATGTGAACACACTGCCGTGTCATGACACATATCTTTTAGGGTGTCTTCTTTTCACTTCATTCATAGAAATGATTGTTGTTTGTGAGAACACTGCCTTCCCAATCTTCAGGAGCCCAATATAATGCAGAAGACCTTGCCAACTGTCCTATGCATAGCCATCTGTAGTCTTTGACTACCAGATACTGCAGCAAAGTTCTGCAGCTTGTGGTATCTACCAGTGCTAGATACTTTTGCTAGTACAATCCATGTCCTGGTTTTAGCTGGGATAGAGTTAATTTTCTCCCTAGTAGCTGGTACACTGCTGTGGTTTTGGATTTAGTATGAGAAAAATATCAATAGCATACTGATGTTTTGATTGTTGAGAAGTTGTGTTTATTCTAAATCAAGAACATTTCAGTTTCCTGTGCTCTGCAAGTGAGGAGATGCAGAAGAAGCTGGGAGAGAGCACAGCCAGGACAGTTGATCAAAACTAGCCAAAGTAGTATTCCATACCGTAGAATGGGAAGCTGGCCAGCATCCACTGAGCACTGCTTGGGAACGAGCTGGCCATTGGTCAGTAGGTGTTGAGCAATTGCATTGTGCAACACTTGTCTGCCTTGTTTTTTATTCCTCTCTCTCTTTTTCCTATGATTATTATTATTGTTATTATTGTTATTATTACTATTATTACTATTACATTTTATTTCAATTCTTAAACTGTCTTATCCCAACCCATGGATTTTGCCTTTTTCCAATTCTCCTCCCCATCCCTCCCAGGGCAGGGACATGGTGGAGTGAGCTGCTGTGTGATACACTGATTGCCAGCTGGGGTTAAACCACAACAATCCACAATGGTGCGTAGTTCCTTTTTTTCCTGGAAAAAATTGTGGGGTTAGCATGTTCTCAATCTAACTGGATTTTAATTCCAAAAATATCAAAGTGGATACAGACATCCTAAGACTTTTTAAACTTTCTTGCTTAGTTACAGTAACATGGCAATGATCCCATAGTATTACATGCTAAATTTTTGAGGTTCAGAAAACCACACTCCAATTTTGATCTCTGTAAAGGTTTTTGAACCCAAATAAAACCCTGATTAGTTTCATTTCCAGACAAGGAAGTATCATGAAATTCCTGAATCTTAGGCTTGAATGGGATGAATTGGGAAATTTGAGAAACTTGGATGCTAAGAGCACATATAGAGTAAGAAAAATATTGGCCTAGAAGAATTAGGTGTTCAGGTCTAGCAAATCCAGAGTTGTATAATGTAAATTATGATAAAAGGCAGAGAAATAAAATATTCCTTTTAAGCATTATAAGCCGCAACTCCTTTTTAAATAGAAACAAATCATTTTTTTACTTTCTACTGAATCCCTGTGCACATAGCTCAGAACCTAGCACCAGGAAAAACAGCAAAGTGGGTAGGTTTCCCAGAAGAGAAGACTGAAATGAAGTAGAACTGAAAGATTTACTGTGCTCAAAGTAGTTTCTACACTAAATGTTTTCCAGATCCAGTATTCTGGAGTAGTAGAGTTATCTGAAATTATATCCAGTAAAATGGGATTAAAGGTTAGATAAAATACATATTTGATGTACAACAACAAAAACATTTCTCTAAGCTTGGCTATAAAGTTCAAGCTTGCACTATATTCTGAATCTGCTCTCTCTTGGATGTCTTATCTGAACTATGAAATGTGCATATAACTGTGGTCTCTAAATCAGTATTATAATACTCTACCCCCAGGCCACTTAACCACTGTCCACCTCAGCACAGCGCCACTGCCCCAGCTGTGTAAGCTACAGACCTCTTCTGTACATAAAACACTTAATGTGCAGAAGCAAGCCAACATGTCTCTTTGTGAACTAGGTACATTGCTGTTAGTATAATTCAATTTATCTGTAGTCATGAAAACATAGAAGTGGCAAAAATTCAGAAATCAATATGGTCTGACCTGAAACTGTTCCGAAAATGAAAGGTTTTGGCAGCAAAGACATTTTAAAAAGCTTGGTCTGAACTGCAAATTTTTTATTTATTATGGCTTGATCACTAAATGGAAAATTAAAAAAATTACCTATTCACCTGGTTCAACTTGTGAGCCTGAAACAGATCCAGAAGAGATAGGAAGAGAGTCCCCAGCTTCTCCATCCCTTCTTTCCCAGATGCTTCATATTTTTGCCTCTTGATGAAGCTGAAAAGAAAGCAAAGGAGCTGCTGGGCAGAAAGCAAAGTAATGAACAGCTTGGCCAGAGGAATTCACTTACAAGAAAACATTACAAGTAGATAGCTTGACAGAATGGTGGATTGGAGGTGAAATAAATCTACAAAAATTCAAAGGGAATGATATTAAAGAACAAAAGAGATAATTTAAAGTAGCGTAATCTATTGTGGGGGAAAAAATGAACAACCCACAAACCAAACCAAACCAAACAAATTAAAAAAAAAAAACACACAAAAAAGACAAAACAAAAACAAATAAAAAACCTGAAACAAACTAAAACAAAAACAAAAAAACCCAAACCAAACAGATGTAAGATACACAACAGCTTAAAATGTCCATTGTATGAAACAAGAAACAAGGGAAAAGTAACACTTGCTTTTACACTGGTTCTGGTGAATTATTGTGAGGTTAGTTATTTTCTGATTAATTACTGGCATGGAAAATTCATGGTAATGAGCTATCAGCATACAGAGATCCACAAGGGGTAGCTGACTTCTATCGCAGGAAGCAGGATCACCTTAACGTGAGCAATGATTTCTCTATTGGAACTGACTTACAGTCCTGCTGGTTCAGGATCATGTCTCCAACCATGAGCAACACTCTGACAGAAGCCGAGGAGAAGTACTCCTGTGAGCAAAGGGGAGAGTTTCTCTCCCACTAATGTCCTGTTCAAATTTTAATGATCAGTTAGTACTCTGGCACATGTAGCGGATATTCCTTCCAAAGTGTTGTTATATTAACTAGTTTTCTAATATACAATTTCTATAAAACAAGACACCTTTTTCTCTGCCAGTACAGTAAGTTACATGGACCCAATTCCCTGAAAAAATGCATTTACATTCATAGATTGGATTTGGCCCCAGCAAGATCTATTGCACATTCTCTTGGTCAGGAGTTGCAAATGACAAAACAGAAGCTCCAAGCCCGCCTTCCCTGTATCACTCATACAAACTGGATTTTATTTTCTTGATTATTGTTACTGGGATATTCAATCCAAAGGACTATGTAGGAAAAGTGAGACCAACAACTCATCTTAAGCAGTTCCAATGGGAGTAGCTTCTCTGGAGGAAGGGGCATAACAGGAGGCTTAGAAGAGGGCATGGAAGTTAACTTTTAAATTATCCACATATTTATGCAGAAGATGCCCATGATGCCCATATAGTCTTAAATTCTCTATAACTCAGCCCTTTCAATTTACATCAGTAACTCCTACAGCAGCCTCATGGTTTCTAGCTAGGAAAGAAAGATCTATAGGAAGGATACTCAGACCTGACTTCTTTGCCACAACTCAAGACTTTTCATAAGTTGAGTCATAGGAAAGTTGGTTGCATAATGGCAGAAATGTAAACATGGAAAACAAGTTAGTATTTCTAATTCTTTTACACCAGCTCTGAAATGTTGCTGATTAAAACAATAAACTCAGCTGAACCAAAACAATAACAGATGTACTGTAAGTGTTCCCAGACCTAAACACCTTAGAAGGTTTGAGGTCACATTTATTAAAACTGATCCCTATCTTAAGCAGTTTTGACACATATTCTTACCCTTGGTGGTAAGCAAATAAGTCCTTTGAAGCATTCTGAAGCAAGCAAACAAGGATCTGCCACAAAAAGCTCTTCTGACCTTATATTTTTGCACAGATTTCTCTAACTTAGTTAAAGTCATGAGTATTTTTCAAGTGATATTTCATGGAAATGACATTTTAAACCAACAACCTGTCTGCCTGGGCATGTAAGTGTATAAAATGGAAAACAGCACGTAGATATTAAAAACTCAAGAGAAATGATACAATTTGGAGTAAACTGGAGGTGACGCATCCTCAAATAACTATAAAAGTATTCTCTAGTGACTAGATTGGAATATATTTCAACAGAGATATAATCCCTTACTTCATCATTTTCCGGATTATTACTAAACTACTAAACAAATAAACAATCCTTTCTAATATAGTATATTGTTGAATTCAGCATATAAAAGCATAATAAAAGCATACCCACTACCACAATATGACAGGGTGCACATGATGAAAGCCATCTGCTTCCAAAGGTTATAGTTCAGAATTTCACTCACAGTGTTATGCAATGGTTCCAATTACAGATGCTGACATTCATGTGCCAGTGGCACAAAGAGCATGGAAAGTCAGCCTCACCAAATCTGTTCAGAAACAGATTCATCATAACTTCCCAGATATTTGCAGACAACCCCAAAATCACAGCTGGCCACATCATAGGCCACCCAAGACATTTCCACACCACCAGCTGGAATTTGTATGTTCTAAAGTTTTAATTTCTAACTATAAGTTTACATTCTCTTACCTATATGATTAAGAAAAAAAAAAAAGCTTTGTGGAGGGTATATCCCAAAATAAAAGAGTACAGATGGAATAAGTCAGGCAATGGTAACAGTAAGGCAGCATTTTATTTCATATATTTGTATGCAATAAAGAGCACATCAGGGAAGATAGGGATCACGTCAGGAAATGTCAGATCCAGTTAGAACTGAGTGCGGCCAGGGATGTCAAGGACAGCAGGAAGCACTTCTGTAGGTATGTCATAAACAAAAGACAGACTAGGGATAATGTGGGCCCTCTCCAGAAGGAAGAGGGAGAGCTGGCTTCAGATATCCTGGATTTGGAGAAGGCTGAGGTTCTCAATGGCTTCTTTCCCTCAGTCTTCACTAGCAAGGGCTCTGACTATGCTGCCCAAGTCTTGGTAGAAAGATGCAGGGACTGGAAGAATGAAGACCCTAGGCCCACTGTAGGAGAGGATCTGGTTTGAGACCATCTTAAGAACCTGAATGTGCACAAGTCCATGGGACCTGAAGAAATCCATCCACAGGTCCTGAAGGAGCTGGTGAATGAAGTTGTTAAGCCACTGTCCATCATATTTGAAAAATCATGGCAGTCAGGTGAAATTCCCAACAACTGGAAAAAGAGAAATATAACCCCCATGTTCAAGAAGGGAAAAATGGAACACCCAGGGAACTACAGACCAGTCAGTCTCACCTCTGTGTCTGGCGGGACCATGGAGCAGATTCTCCTGGAAGGCATGCTAAGGCACATGAAAACAATGTGGTTGGTGACTGAAGACAACATGGCTTCACTTAGGGGAAATCCTGTCTGACCAATTTGGTGGCCTTCTATGATGGGGCTACAGAAATGATGGATAGGATAGAGCAGTCGACGTCGTCTACCTGAACTAGTGCAAAGCATTTGACACTGTCCCTCACAACTTCCTTGTCTCTAAACTGGAGAGACATAAATTTGATTGATGGACCATCCAGTGGATAAAGAATTGGCTGGATGGCCACACACAAAGAGTTGTGGTCAATGTCTCAATGTCCTATTGGAGAAAAGTAAAAAGTGGTGTCCCTCAGGGGTCAGTGTTGCAACTGATCCCCTTCAACATCTTTGTCAGCGACAGTGTGATTGACTGTGCTTTCAGCAAGTTTGCCAATGACACTAACTTATGTGGTTTGGTTGATACACTGGAGGGAAGGAATGCCATCCAGAGGGACCTTGACACACTTGAGAGGTGGGCTGATGCCAACCTTATGAAGTTCAACAATGTGAAGTGCAAGGTCCTACACCTGGGTCAGGGCAATCCCAGGCACAGCTACAGGTTGGGCAGAGAAGAGATTCAGGGCAGCTCTGTGGAGAAGGACTTGGGGGTGTTGGTTGATGAGAAAATGAACATGAGCCAACTTCAGTGTGCGCTCGCAGCCAAGAAACCCACCATGTTCTGGGCTACATGAAAAGGAACATGACCAGCAGGTCAAAGGAGGTGATCCTGCCCCTCTACTCTGCTCTTGTGAGACCCCACTTGCAGTGTTGTGTACAGTTCTGATGTCCTCAACATAAAAAGGACATGGAACCATTGGAACAAGTCCAGAGGAGGGACACAAAGATAATCAGGGGGCTGGAGCACCTCCTGTATGAATACAGGCTGGGAAACATGAAGAAGAGTATGAAGAAGGGGTTTGAAGACAGCCTGGAGAAAAGAAGGCTGCATGGAGACCTCGTAGCAGCCTTCCAGTATCTTAAAGGGGCTTACAAGGATGCCGGAGAGGGACTCTTCATTAGGACTGCAGCAATAAGACCAAGGGGAATGGGTTTAAACGGAAACAGGGGAAGTTCAGGTTAGACAAAAGGAAGATTCTTTACTGTGAGGGCGGTGAGGCACTGGAACAAGGTGACCAAAAGAAGTGGCAAATGTTCCATCCATGGCAGTGTCCCAGGTTGGACAGAGCCTTGGGTAACATGGTCTTGTGTAAGAAGTCCCTGCACATGGCAGGGGATTCGAAACTAGATGATCTTATGCTCCTTTCCAACCCTAACTATTCTGTGATCCTATGATTATATAATAAAAAAATCTTAATTATAAAAAACGCATCAGGAAGTACAATAGATAGCTATATGGCTAGAGAACTCTTGGGGTGTACTTAGAACAGTTTGGCATTCAGCTGAGTAGGATGATTCTTATGTCCTTGTATGTATAAGTCTAAAAAAACCTTAAAGATAATCCACCTAAAATGTGTACTTTCTGGGACAATGCAAACACATCCCTTTTACCCCTTTTTATGTTCCACCCTCCTTAATACTCCTGTTTTCTTGCCTCGCTGCTGCTTTCTTCTTTGCTTCGTTAGGCTGAATTCCTTGTGTCTGGAGTCTTCTTTTGAGTTAGAGGACAAATAAGACAAACTGAGTTGTGATCTTGATTCACAACAAGAGGTGCTATCATAGCATATCCTCTCCTGGCCAGTAGCAGATTAGCATCCCCCATACCTTACCCTTGCAGGGCACACAATGAAGTGTTCTGTGGGAAGCACAAAGGGCAAAGAAAAAACGCTTCCTTCCAGTGCTGTCTGGGTTAGCATACAACTCATCTCTCTCAATTACCTTTATAGCAACTCCATAGATTAAATAGCTGTGGATTTATTTTATGATCCAAAGGTCTCTACTGAGAGGTTTCTAGTTTTTTCCTTAGAAGTCAAAGGTTGCCACTGAGGTGAAGCCAAGTCTCATTCTAAGGCTTGCTTTCAATATATGTGGAGGATCAGTAATGAATAGTGAACAGTAACATACCAAAATATACAGAAAGGCAGAATCCTAATTCACATCTAAATTTAAGCACTTAGACTAGGCAGACAGGGTCGCACTTCAGAGGCATTCACATCATTTACCTCTCTCCATCAGCTGAGGAAGGAAAACTGAACTCTTATCTGGACAGAGCTGTCTCACTAAGGGCCTACAATTCAGCCACAAGTTAAGCGCCTTACTTACAGAGACTGGACCCCATCCAAAATCACTTCAGTTAGTCAGGAATCGACAGTTCTAAATTGACTGCAAGTATAAATGTGAAGTAAAACACATCAGAGGATAAAAGTGAAATTACTCTTACAACGCATTAGAGCCTATATAATGGCTTGGTTCAGCACGGAAATGTAGGTACCACTACAGACAGCATACTAAGAGCATGCTCGTGGTCCAAAAAAATTTAACAGCATTCAGATGCTGTAGAAGCATAGAGAGGATGGAAACAGCGTGGAAAACATCATAATGGCTTTACATATAAAAATGATAGAGCATACTTCAGATGCTTCTTGCAGCACCAGACATTGTGTCCCATAAAACAATAAGACAGACTTGGTGAGAGTTCACAGAAAAATGAGGGAAATGGAAATGTGGTCATATGAAGAGAAATTGGAAAGACAGAGGTTTTTCCCCTTGTAAAAGGATGAATGGGAGGCAAAATGAAAACATTTTATAAATTAATGTTATCGTATAAAACAGCACAGGGAAAGCAGATCAGGGGTTTCCAGTCTGGTTCTGGAAGGAAGAGCAACAAGGTATTCACTAAAATTAAAAGATGTGCAAGTCAAAACTGATAAAAGGAAATACCTTTTTATATTACGTGTAATTAAATTATGGAACTCATTGCCAAAGGAAGTTGTTGAGACCAAAAACTTAACCAGATTCATCAAGAGATTGGATATTATATCAATATCATGGATATCCAGAGTTATCATAATTAAAGAAAATAAAACTTTTGGAAGAGATATTAAACCTAGTGCTTCAGGGCTTAAGCTAATCTCTGACAATTAGTGAGTAGGATCAAGGAGATATTTGTGGAGGCAGATTATTCTGCCTCTGCCTCCTGCAGGGTTCTTCTGTTGTTCTTTGTAGCATCTAGTACTGGTTATATCAGACAGGGTAGCAGACAAAATGGCTCTCCAGACTCAGCTAGTCAAGGATTCTTCTACTCTTACACTCCTCTGTAAGGAAGCTCTATTCGGAGGTAGTGTGTGTATGTGTCTTAAATCCTTCTGCGAAATCACAGGATGGGGCCACAATTTTGTCCTTAGTCACATGTGAAGGATATGTAAACACATGATTATGTGCTTGCAGGGATTGGTTGCTTTCCAGATTTTAGTGTGAGGTTTGCCTAGCACTGTAGGATTTTTTTCTTCTGTGTGAAGATGCCAAACAGTATTGAGAGATAGGTAAAGGAGTTATCTTCAACAGCAAGACAATCCAGATAATTTATCAACATGTTTGTGGCTCTAAAATAACAAAACCTGTGAAAAGAATAAATCAATACGCAGAATGCAGTAAGAAACATGTTCTGAAGGAAGTCATTAAAAAGATGCCTCTTTTCCCTATTTCTTTTCACCTTGGTTTAGTTTTGCTGAATCTCCACACAAAGTCTGATCCACTTCCTGGCATGGGGGTCTTGGTAGCTGGGCACTCATACAAACCAACCATTAAATGAGCAACTAATTGACTTCCTTCCCCAGACAGACATCATATCCACTAACGTGCAGGTTAAACTTAAAAAAACATCAGCAGTGAACTCTTCTAATCTAGGGCTGGCAACAGGGAGATGCCATTACCAAGGTCTGAGAAGACTTCCTACAGTGGACTACCTATCAGTGGGAAGATATATCTTTTGTATTATTTGCATAGTACAAAATGGGAGGAAAAAAACTTTCAGAATTAACCCAGACAATTTTTACCTTTTTGTGAAACAACAATAATTGATCTAGTTTTACTTCAAACAATAACTGACCATTACAAACATAGGAAGAGGTCTTTATGAATTTCCTTTTCCTCACCTATCCTCACCTATTTTCCTCACCTATCAAAGCAGTTTCTTTCTCTGGAGAATTAAATTGCCTCAGTATAAAGAATTCATACTAGCTTTAGTTTTAGAAATCTGATCCTACATTTTTTTCCCATGAAGAATAATTCCTTGATCTGTTATCTTTGGCACTTTTCCTAATCCTTACAACCGTTCATTATCTATTTTATTTGGTTGGGTTTTAAGCTACATTTGGAGATATTATTGGCAAGTACTTGCAAATATACAGTAGCCTAGGTAACCCTTTCTTTTGTATTTACCTTCACCCACAGGATTAGTTTAAGCTACCTCTGTCAGTGTGGGTGGAATTTAATAAAGTTCATAACTAGATCTTTACTTCATTTGACCATCTTAGAAAGTAATTCCTTTAAAAAACAGTAACTGCAGATATAAATTGAAAGCACTACAAAGATTTTTACCATCTTGTTATTTTTGCCCTTGTCTGGGTGAATTTAAAGATGTAACTCTTCTGCCAGTGCAGCCTTTTATTCCTAAGTGTAAATTTTTTCATTATTTCATTTTAAAAGCATCCTAACAATCACAGCTAGTTAGAAATTTCTCCTGCTCCCATGTGAAGTATGCACACTTTAAAAAACTGTGTCAAAATAGTTAGGTTTTCCACAATACCATTGTAACTAAGATGCATTTCAAACTCCTACTTGATTAGACTTAACTTTCGATGTCTTATTCAAGTTAATGTAAACCACAACAGTTTGGATTTCTATTCTTTACCTCCAGATCTTCAGATACCCTTTTTTGTATCTCCTCCCCTTCACTCCTATATGTCCCACTGAAATAGTGGAGAGAAGGTAAACTCTATAAAAATGGAGGAAGAGAACAACTTCTACACTTATTTAGGTCTCTCATATATTAGCAACAGTAATAACAATGCTACTATACAGCTGAATAAATATATGAATATCTAGTTATACAAGTACTTTTAATTTATGACTATAAATTAATTTATACAAACTTCTCTGCAAGCCCCCAGTCTGCTGCCTCTGCCCCAAATGTTACTGTCAGTGCAAAATTTTAGCCTGGAGTGAATTTTTATAAGTGATCATAACACTCTAAAAATAAGGGTATTTTTAATGGGAATGCTGACACAATCTCATCTATTCTAGCTCAGGCAGTGCTACTCAGTTTCTTGTACATAAACCTCATTTAAACGCAGTGATGACAAGAGCTTGTTTTTTCACAAGTCCTACAAAGTTCAGTTCAAACAAATACCTGTTATCAGGCTATTCAAGAAAAGGAATGTGGGAGGGGGGGTTGTTTTAATGTTTTTCTTAGTTTTGAAGTGGCTGAATGGTTCATCAACCCACTGAGTAGTTTCCTTAGTCATTTTCTTTTTAATTAATAGACTTGTGAACAACCGCAACTGCCTTGTGGGACATCAGAAACACTAAACAGATGACTAACTTGCAGTGAGCAATCTACTCAATACAGCCTGTCTTAATTTGAGCCATACATGCTGAAAAATAAAAGTGTGCCAGTATGCAGGTTGTTGTATAGTTTTATGTCTGCTTTAAGTGAAAACAAGTCCCAGGTGAGCAGAAAGTATCATAAAACTGTGAGGAACATTTTACATTTATTGCCACCTGTTAGCATGATTTTAAGCCATGTTTGGCACATGCATTATCAGCCAGGTTGAGGACATGCATCATCAGCCAGGTTAGCCTTATAGTGGTGGTGCTGGTGGCAACCATGGCTGCAGAAAGGAACTGCCCCATCAAGTGTCAGATCCCTGGACTAGGGCAGGCTTTAACACCCGATTACAGGAAACACAGCACATGTTATCATTGTGCTTCTTCTGTCCTGTTTCTGGATAAGAACCATCTACCGGGGGTTCATTAGAAACCAGCCTTGAGGCAAGCCAGCTCTGTAAACTACAGCTGTCT
>JANHGB010054880.1:0-16960 GCA_026283785.1 Coracopsis vasa
ATAAATTAGGTCTGGACTGGATAAGCAATGCAGTATCTGGAACCAGACTTCACAGTGGCAGTTTCAGAACTTTTTTCTCTCCATTTTAACAGCTCTTGTTCTAGCTCTCTTAGCATTATCTCTGGCTTATCTGGGGCCTGTAGACCAAGATATGCTCCAATTTCTGTCTTTTCCCCACAAATCCCCTGAATATCATGCTTTTTCTTGACATGTATGGCCAAGATGGAAAGAAGATAGACTACAAAAGTGACATTCCTTCCTTCTGTCTGCCTGAAATGCCCTTTCTGGTTCGTAAAGACAAACAGTCAGACAATTATAATCAATCCAATACATTGTATAGCTGTTTCTCTGTTCTGTCCTTCCTCAGTGTCTACTGTGTATGTGATGCAGTAAATCCTGGGCGCTGGCTCCTAATATCCAGAGGTTAACTGAGAAGCCTGCCTTGCTTGTCTGAAACCCAAAATGCTTTTCCAGCACTTCACATCCCAGAGACCCATTCACTGACTGTACTCAGTGATCCTATGAGAAGTTCTTCACACATACCCTTTAAAATGGGAGAAACCCCATTTTATTAAAAACAAAATATTATTTAACATTCAGTAGTGCAGTGCCACAGCAAAAAGTTTTTCTGCTCTATAATATATCACTGTAATGTTTTATTTACAGCAGAATTAGTTCCCTAGATCAATGATTAAAATTTGCTGTAGGCTAAAGAGTCATAAATTTCCAGATCTCATCCAATTAGTTTTAAGATGTCTTGTACATTAAATTTTGAATTAGAAAGTCACTCAACTTCAATGTCATAACTTGAACAGTCTAGAAACTCATATGAAGTCCAGCTTGCATTCAGTTACACTGAAAGCAATACACTGCCTATTTCTATCTATTGAATTTGCCTCCAGTTACTCTCAAGCTTCTATTTTCCTCCATTAAATAAACATGCTCTTGCAGGCAAACCTGAAAGACGTCCCAGAGCAGCATCAGACTGTTTGCATTCAGATACAAAGATGACTGCTTAGTCCAAGCCAGCATATTGCTCAATTATATTTTACCCTAAAATCAGGCCTATGAAAGTAAATGAATGCTGTTTTCACAACCCACTTCACCTTCCATAGCATGATGCACAGATCCACCTCCCTTTCCCCTGTTCCATATCGATTGTCAAGTAGAGATCGCTGCAAGTGTAGGCCACAGGACAATTTTATTCTTTTCCCTTTCATAGTAACTTAGAAAAACGAAAAACAGTAACAAAAATATTAGGTTTCTGGGGTTTTTTTTATGAACTGAAAAACAAGAATCAAGATGTAATGAAATAAAAGACATAAATTATGAAAAGAAAAGCTAAAGATCAGTATACTGCTCTTCAAAGAGACTGTGCTCAGTTTAAAAAAAAGAGTAGCTTTTGCTGAATGTTTAATTAGCTATAGATTGTTAAAGAAGGATTCCAGACCATCTGGAGCCTATTCTGTAACTTGATCTGGAAAACTCTACCTCAAAAATAATGCCTGTGGGAAGGCACGAACATGAATAACACAACCTCATCTACAGGTTTCTGGTATATATTTTAGATAAAAATATGCCATCTTCACCCCCTGGAAATCAGAGATAAAACATAAAACACCCCCATCCAGTGAAATAACAAAATACTAGAACAATTGGAGAAGCGATGTATCATTTCTTAAGAGATCAACATGAGAAGAGGAAGGCTTAGATCAAAAAGCCTGACCAGCAGCTTTATTAGCTTCTAAACATTAAAAGATGCTATTATTCAATAACATCAGATAATCACCATAATGATAAAGATACATCTTCTGAGCTTTTACAGGAAGCTTAAAATTAGACTTACAATACCACAGAAGCCCCCATCACACTGAGAAGGGAAACAGCACAACACAGAAACTGAAAAAAGTTATCCTAAAAAAGAACTTGGAATGATGCCATAGTTAATAGCCATAAATACAGAACACACTGACGTATTAAACATGGTCTTTAAATACAGTTTTAACCAGACTGGGGGTAGGGGAGAAGGGAAGGCAAGTCTTGACACAGATTTTGGTTATCAGCAGCAGTACAAACAAAACTGAAATGGTTCTAGACAGTGACTTATGGAAGATTATTTTAAATTCTGTTGGATTGGACTCAAAGGCTTCCTCCCAGCTTCTACACTGGAGAATTAACAAGATGTATCTTACAATCAGAAATGCAATTTAGATATGATATTTGAATTACAGTCCAGCTGGTGCAATATCTCCAAGGGTGACCAGCAAATAATGTTCCAGAGATAGTATAAAACCATTTACTAAGCACTTGACACAGTCTGCTGAAGAGAACTTTGCTGCTAAGAATCAGAGCAGACCTTTCCAGTGTATATTTTCTGGTTTTTAATAAAGATGGTATTCCAGGAATCTAAACAGTGAGGACTGAAAGCATAAATGAGCTCATTTTGTCATTGGAAAGGGTTTCCAGAAAGAAAGTAAATGAAGAAAAGCTATAAAATATGAACTAACTGCCTAACTGTTTTAAAACCAAGATGCAATCTGGAAGTCAGAATGGAAGGTGTATCTCTAACTTGGCCATGACTGAGTTATATGACCAGGCAGAAACTTACCAGAGGATATAGACAAACTTGCCATCCTCTTTCTTCCTATCAAGCAGCACAGTCTGTGCTCACAGCATAACATACAGATGTGAGTGCATATTTTCCCATTTAGACTGGGCCTGCATCTGGCTCTGCCCATGGTGACACAGAGTATTTCAAGCATGAAATACATTTCCTTATAACCCTAGATATGTTGTAAACTACAAATGTGGTATTTGGAGCTGTTTAAGAACTGGGAAAACTGGTTTTAATAAAACCTTTTGAAAAATTACCATTTTCACAAAAAATAATGACAACATAATTGACAGGTCAAGATCCCTATCGAGCCTCTTTCAATGCTTAACACAAATCCCAAACATCCCTGTACTGCAGCAAATCACCTTCGTCTCACCAGTTTTAAGTGGCATACGAATGATCTTTAAGGGATGAGTATGTATGACTAGAAGAATCGAGATGTACAAAGCAGAAAGTGAAAAGAAGGAGGATTCAAACCATTTCTCTCCGAAGACCCCAGAGACTGTTTATACATGTGGGCAAATTTGCCTCAAGATTTTTAATAGAAAAAGAGATTTTTGCACTTCCTTATACAATTTTCCTTAATGTTAAGTAAGATTAAACATCTGTCACAGACATCTTTGTAGATTATTTTAGCTTCATTTAACACATTACTATGTGTATGATGCAACAGACCCTACAGGCAAGTTTTTCTGTTTTATTGATTTGCAAGGACATTACAATTAATATTCTTTTTTTTCCCCAAAAAAACAGTTTCATACTAATTCCATTTCCTTGGGAAAGTTCACAGAGGAAGCACTGCAAGGCTCATCCCATAGGGACCCTTTGTTTCCACAGTGCTCTGTGCATCACATCACTAAGGATTTTCCGTTTTACTCATTCTTTCATTTCTTCAGCAGTTAACAGTGTCACTGCATCCGACTTGCAAACTCAGAGTATTCGGAGAACAAAAACTTTACAATATTCAACTCAGTTACTTACACTACATTTAATTCATAAAGGAGGAAAGGCCAATGTTCCTCTACTAAAATTGAAGAGCTATCTCCAAGCTTGTACCAGTCTGAGCATCTCTTTGTACAGCTTAATACCTCAAGAAGCAAAGCCCCAGCTCTAAGCAGCCCCGCCTCCTTAAGAATTTGTGGATTGAGCTTCCTTAAGAGAACAAATATTCATGAATCTTGCTCTGATGCTCAAAACACATTTTTATCTGTGGCACCAATTTGCAGTCCTTCCATTTTAACTGCTGTAATTGGGATCTGTGATATCTGCATCACTTCAGTTTCACAGGGGCTGTGAAAATTGGATCTCCCAACTGCTGCAGCTCCCAGACCAATATTTCAATATATAATATTATCAATGGTGGTCTAACTTAATTATTCAGGCTAAGAATGGCAGCAGCCCAGAAGCCCGTACATGACCATTCTGCCACCTGAGCTGCACAGGCTCCCAGCAGCTTCTGGTGAAAAGCTGGGAAAAATAACCATCTAAATATCCCCATCAGGAATGACCAGAGCTCATGAGTGAGCATGCCAGCACTTCTGACGCACTTCAAATGCCTTGGGAACAGCCACAGGGAAAACTTATCCTTGCAGTTAAGCAGTGCTCAATGTGGAGTCTGCAGATCTACATGTTCAAAGGTGCATAAAGTGACAGACAGATATTCAAGTGGCTGAATCAATGTATACTGGCTTTACTGAGGAGCCAATTAGTGATTTTGCTTTTGTATTTTTCTCATTTCTGTACTATCTTCTGCAGGAATTCAGATTGCTTGCTTTGGCTTCCCAGATACCTATTGAAAAGTTTTCCGGGCTGTAAGGGTTTTGGAGAAACATAAAGCTTCATTCAGATGATAAAAACCTGCCTATTACCTTAAAAGCTTACCTGCTGCATCCCACAGATGTGAGAACAAAGGCCGGGAGCCTTGCTAGTTTCTAATAACAATGCAGACACAAATATGGTGCAAAGGAAGCAAACACTACTCCTTTCCTTCCTAAAAGAGTACTGTCATTAAATAAACCTCTGAACAGAAAGCTCAAATATTGTAACTATCCTCGTGTTACCAGGGCCCATGGCACCTGTATTATATCTGTGTCATAAACAAGTTCTGCATTCACTGTTTCTATTCCTTCAGCACATTACAGAAAATGTTAATTCAGCAAAATCAAAAAAAGCAATAATAACATTACACATACAATATTTAAATCACTTTCTGTTGTTTCAGATGGAATTAAAATAACTTTTTAAAAGCTAGCAGCCAAAAGACAATGCCTACACAAATAACGTAAGGAAAACTATGGAATAAAAGGAGCCTTAGGTCATTGGCTCATTGAATCTTGGGGAAAAAAATGGTTTGATGATTTTAGAATTTATTTATCTGTATTTCTGTTTTAGTAAGCTAAAGTCAAATTGATAAAATCATACGGCTTAAAGCTAAAGTAGCGCTAGCAAAAACTGCAGAGACAGTAAAATAAAAAAAGAACCTTAAGCATTTCTCTCAGGGTGAGCCCAGACATTTTCTCCAGCGTATTTTTTTTTGCTAAACATTTTGTTTTTATTGATTTCCTATGCTTACAGTGAATCTGCTTTTGAAAAACATCAGTCTCAGCAAATACATGCTCTCTGCCAGCAAAGAAAAAGAGACCAAAAGTCATCACCCAACTAACAGAAATGTAAAATGTAGATGCAGAAATGGCCAGATGAGAGAAACAATACTATTTTACCTATTTACCCACAGATCTTCATTTTTTTCATTGTACAGATCAGAAATGAGCAAAGTCACTATGACAAACCCAGCAACTGGGAACAAATCACAGCAAATGCTCTATGCTCAAAAACATTTAATCACTTGACAAAGGCCAGTCATGGGATATTTACTTTTTATTCCTACACATAAAACTGAGCTTCTACCTAAAACTGTGCCTGTGCTTAGGAAGCCGGAGTGAAAAATCCCTCCTTTAAAATGGTGGCTGAAATTTACTGCAGCCACTTGTGAATTTTAATACTGAAAATCATCCATTAAGGTATAGTTGAGGATAAGAAAATATCCACTGCCTTCATTACTTTCTATTAAACATTTCCTGTTTATAAATACATGCATGGCTTCTACAGCTCTGAGAGGCACTCAAAGGGACAGCAGTACTCCCATGATCTGAGCTCTCTCTCTCTTCTTCTGTAATAAAAATAATGGACAAGCAGCCACATAATACAAAGATATAATTCTGCCAAAGGTTCTAGCAATATAAAGCACAAGAACAAAGCCCTGGGACCATTACAGTTAAGAGTGTCTTGGTACTTTTGCGATAAACTCCCATGTACGGTTCAGGCATGCTAAACTGCAAGAGGCTCCAACTTCTTTAAAGGACAGGCTGAATGTACAGCCTTACACACAGCAAAAGAGCCATGAATAAATCCAGTTGTCTGGAACAAAGAACATACAGCTGTTTCAAGGACACAAGCTTTGAATGGATGGAGAAGCTGTTTCCTTTGGCTGCATACTTCCTGTAAAACGAGGTGGGTTCTTTACAAAATGAGATGACAGTTGTGCTGTGCAATTATGTCTACACGTGCCCCTCAGCAGATGGTCAAGGCATCTGTACTGTTTCAAACGTGCTTCAGAATTCTCGCAGGTTCACTTGATGGATCTCTGTTCTTCCCTCTCCTTTGGCACACTAATTCCGTCACTCCCAGCAATGGTTTTACTCAGCACTTCACAGATGTGCCACAACTTGACAGCTATACAATTTACAAACAGCAGAACTAAATGCACTTACATCCCATTACACTTACCAAAGTCTGTCTTGGCCTGAGATTATAGGAGCACTAAAATTTCTATATTGCTGCAAAAAAGCAAACTCAAAATTGGCTATTTTACTTCTTTTAAAAGGATCTTATTTCTAGTGCTTGATTTACGGGCCACTTTTCTTTTGTATGGCAAGCTGATGCACACTAGCATTAATGTTTGTTTAGTACAGTGTCTTTCACTGCATTCATCTTACCATGTTTTCTTCAGCGCGTATGACCCGAGTTCCATGTGGGACCTTTTAGGCAACAGCAGCAAACAAAACCAAACCAAGTTCTTTGCACAATCTGATGATACAGCTCACTAGTATCAGTGGGGCAGCATGCATTTATACCAGCAGAAAATGTAATCCTGTGGTTTTTAGCTAGAGGATTTTTTAGCTACAGGATTGTATATTCAATGAGCTAAATAATTCTGACAGTACTTCTGGTTCACTCTGGAAAGGATATTCTTGCAGGGGACATCTTCCCAAATCTACTGGGGCAAACATGCACCTCCATTTATTGTGTAACAGCAGATAATGGATAATCTCAAATCTTCACTCATTAGGCTCACTGTATTTTGAAATAAATTTAAAATGGAACTATAGGAGATAGTCTGAGACTCTTGTAAACATTTTATTCCTGTTTAAATGACAGATACATAAAATTGGATGTATCGTGGGAAAAATTTTACTTTTCTAATTTAATTTTACCACTATTTCCCCCCCCCCCCTTTTTTTTTAATATATGATCCAAACCCTACTAAACTTAACAGATGTTTCCACTGAACTCAGCAAGCTTTGAATCAGGCCTGTAAATCAGATTCTGATCCCTTTCTATACTGCACATAAGATTTGTGGTCTATTCAGGCTATCCCTGCAAAATTAGAACATGGTGAACTCAGTGTTTTATGCATCTTAAAACAACTGTCAACAGCGCAAACTGTGCTGTTCATTTAAACATATCCTTGAGCCCGTAGTTATTTGTCTGTCTAATTTCACTGTAACTGCCCCCTTGCCCCTGATTATGCTTCCATCATCACAGTAGTTCTAGGCCATCTGCCTTTCTGTCGGAGCAAGAAGCTCAGGCACAAGAGAGCAAAAAGACCTGTTTGGCCATCCAGTCTCAGACTAATAACTTAAAAAGTGGTTTTAGCAATTTTTTCTTTTATTACATGAAAGGAAGCAAAAGATGAATCGTTAGCCATCAGTCGTCCTTGACTATTATAATATGGAACATCTACTTAATATTTAAAGGATATACATGTCCATATGCAGCAAGAAAAACATGTTTGCAGTTTGATGTTTTCCTTAACTCCACAGTTCAGCAATAATTTCAATTTATATCGTACGCAATGATATCATCCTTGCTTCAGACTGAAGTGACCAGTCAAATACAACATACCAGCCCCTCAGCTTTACTGTTCAGATACCGATTTAAGCAAATAATGTAAACACACTAATTTTTACAGAGTTAATGTTCTTGCTTTATGATCATTTTTTGAAGAACAGAACTCTAGAGGAAAGAAATAAATCGTAAGTGTGAAACGTCAAACTATCACAAGGAGAACACCCATCCCAGGCTAGGTGCACCTTGAGCAGGAGCAGCTGCTTCAGTAATCTAACCCTGGACCCTCACATGATATGGCAGCCATCTAGGGAAAAGAAACAAACAAAACAAAAACAAAACCTCCTGTGAATCACCTAGCTCTGCCTTTTTCTGCTTTGAATCTGCCTCTGGCAATGAGCAAACTCCTCTTCCACCTGCACTTCTCAGCTTTAGCGTTCAATGCCAAGAGAAAAGGTGTGTGACTGAAGAAACATCACACCCCTTTTATTTCCAGTTGCATAGGAGAACCACTGGAATGGAGAGCAGCCTTGCAGTGGACACCCAGCCAGCACCAGATGTCTGACTCGGTATTTTAAAAAGAAGAGGTAGGAACATTAAGCCATCTTCCAGTAATTCACAGGCAATTCTGAAATGTAATATCCTCACTGAAAAAAGGATTATGGCCCCATGCTCCATTGTCACCCCTATAAAGTTCCTTGCCTTCATGTAACCACTCTTGTAGCTAAACAGGTGTTCTGATTTAGTAGCATTTTAAACACTCTCTTTGGAGGCTTAAGTGACTCCATAAATAGTGAGGCAGCGAGAAGTCAAGGCTAGCAAACATATCAGCATTTCTTCAGTTATGGAGAGACTGGTATGTTTTAGCAGAAAGCCAGACTCATGTTCTATTCGCTAATGGCTAATGGAATCCATACTGTACACTCAGTTTTGTAGTGCTCTTGTTCAACCAAGTTTTTTACCATTAATATGATGTCATGCTTGGGGAAAAATGTAGACAGAAGAGAAATTTTGCAGAAGCTGCAGTTCCTGAAAAAGAATAGCCAAGCAGTTCTGGTTTGAGTAGCCATTTGACTGGTATATTTGACCAAACATGTCTTGGGTTAGATTTCTATCTAGAACATAAAATGCTCTACTGGACTCAGTAAGCACAGTAAAAGAATTCAGGTTCTATTTATATCTACTTGGAAATTACTGACCTTTCAGTGTGACTTTGCTATCCTTTGATACTCTGCTTTGCCATAGTTACACAGATATTCCTTGGTTTGAGCTTCAAAGTTTCCAGAGGGTTGCACTGGAGGTTGTATTGGAGGCTCCTATGCGGTGCCTCTAGGTTTTCCACAGTGTTTTCTAACAAACAGAACTGATTTTAATTAAGGAAGGTAAAGAAACAGACCAGATGTTCCACAGTTACACAGATCCTTGGTCAAAAGTTAAAAGAGACAAAAACTGATCTAGAAGCTGTACAACACATGCACCTCTTTAGTATCTGAATAACTTATAGTTAACTACCAGTATATTTGACTAACACCAGCACTGTGATAAACTGATGTATTGTTGTTACTTAGATAAAAAGAATTACTTCTTGCTTTTCCCAAAGTAGAACAAGACCAGGAGAATGATCACATCCAAAATAAATGTTGTAGGGAAAAAAAAAACCACAACAAAAAACAAACAACCAAAAATAATTGAATCTATAGAGACTTTTTATAACAAAAGTTTTCTAAGCAGTCTTGACAGCTGTCTACCAGTGCCGATTTACTGCCATGTATGTATGAAATGAATCTCTAATTTAACATTTAGGTTAGTTTACATTTGTTTAAAAGTCTGTCTTCGTACCTGATTGACTGGCATGCCCCTTTCCTCGGAACAGCTAGGGAAACCATTATTTCATTGACAACAACCTTCATTTGCAAATTACTTGTATCTAATGGGGCTTTATTTCATTACCATACTGGTTGTGATTCCAAGTCAACATTCATGACTTGCATAGTTCCATTTTAATGCAAACAACTATGCATTGCTGAAAAGTTATTTATAACATCCTCAATATTTTACCCTGGGAGAGCATGCACACTTTTGCCTAGAAAAAAGTAAGCAAAATCCTACACTGCTCTATAGTATATAGATATATGAAAAGTTGAATTCAGGACTTCCTTGCCTACAGTAATATAGGACATGCAATTAAAGAGCCATCCATCTAGATGATGTTATATACAATGAGGATGTATTATTTCACTTATGTATCTGCTTCCTCACCATATTTAGCCATGAACTTCAGTGGCAAACTGTTGTTTATTTTCTTCCCAGTCTCAAGTCCTAAAGCGTAAATCATTGCAGTCTGTCATTAATCCATTTCCAACCTGAACCGTACAAACATGGGAGTCAGAACTCATTTTTTCCACACTGCCATGGGGGAAGGTGAAACCAAAAAGAGCACAGTGAGACAAAGTATAGCCTTCCACAGGTCTGTCTCAAATTCAGCACTTCTCAAAGTTCAAGTGACAAATAACACCCTGCATAATGAACAAAACAACATTGTTCTTTCATCTGTAAGGGCAGTAAAAAATCTTATCAACAATAAACCAAAACTAAACAGCTCTGTGAAGCTCACTACTGTTTGCAACTTCACTGCATTTCCAGCTGGATATCCAGCCAGCCTGGATAGCTGGCTTCAGGACTGACTTCCAGATTTCTATTAGGGATTAAGGTCTGTCCAATAGCCCAGAACCTGAGATGTGACCAGCCATTTTCCAAATAAGATCTTTGTTCTGTCATGTCAGCCTGCTTCTAGTCCTAGAACAGATAAAAATTATAGATCATTGCTTCCCATTTTTGTATGGACAGCTCCTGTCTTCCGTGTTTAATTGCATCTTTGTGGACTAATGCCCATCAGTTCTTCTCTCCACCAACAGAAGCTCAAAGCTAACCACGTTGGTCTGTCCCACCCAAAAGAGCTAACTGACAGCAAGAAGGACCCAAATATAAATTTACAGTGTGCTTACCAATATGTTTGTAGCAGGTTCCTTTCCAAAAATTCTTTAAGTAACGCAAGTGAAGTACTTCAATTTTAAACCAAACACTGATGATTTTTTAAGAAGTTTTTCTTGTACGGGTCACTGCCCATGAATGATTAAAAAGTAACTCATCCAGTTTATTTTGAATGAGACTTGGCAAACACTTAGTCAGGAACACTCAAAAAGCACACAGAATGCCAGAGGCTCTTTTCCATTTCCTGTATTTGGTACACTTCACACCTTCCAGAGGATGCTTATGTAGCCATAGGACACTACCTCAAACTGCTTTATCAGGAGCCAACCATTCAGAGACTGAAACTTTAGTCCCAGAATTCTGCAACCAACAAGTTATAAGCCAGGAAATCTGAACTAAATAAATCACTCAGTAACAGTGTTAACTTAAGCAAGTGCACAAAACTGCCAGAATCCAGATGGGAACTGTTTGCAACTCACCATGGTAACAGTCCACCAAGGCCAGCTATCAAAACTCACCCCTCCCCACTACATCACTTATTTTGCAGGAACAAACAGAATATCAACAGTCCTCTCCCTAGCCCCCTCTTAATTCTAAACCAGATTTCATTACCATACTTTGGAAATAACATGTAGGTTGGTTGTGGTGTTTTGCTGGTTTGGGGTTTTTTTTTATTATTTTTTAAATTTCTCTCTCTTTACTCAATCTGAATATTGAAGAGCTCTCTACGTAGGCCCTCTGTAGATTAGAAATAGGCCAAGCCTGCTCTCATGAATGTTAACAAAAACCTTGCAATTGGCTTCCAGGGGAAAGAGAATCAAGCCTGTAGAGTCCAGGTGTATGCTGATAAACACAATATTTGTTTCACCTTCACCCATCTTAACTTCTTCAAAGATCTGAATTTATGAGCAACAGTGTCTTCTCCTCTCAAGGGGTTTTGCAAACACATGGCATTAAACTGTCACTTGATTTTCCACTTGAGTTAGTACACGCAATGAAGCAAAAAGAAGCAGTAAGGTATGTTGGTAATGACTCCCACTGATAAATCCATACGTATTTTACACTGAAATGTGACCCCTGCACAGATTAGCCTCTTATTCCCACAAAAGCCGATTTGCATCTAGTTGGCTTCCTTCCAGATGCTGACCAGAAAGTGCACCAGGGAGACTCACACAAGATGCCCTCAACATTATAATAACCTCAATATGGCTTTTTGAAATATGACCAAATCATCCCATTAGTATACAGCTCCATGTAATACAACTGTAAATGTAATTACATGACATAAAGGCTATCCTTCAGCAAGGACAGCTGTACAGTTCTAGCAGTTTATTCTTACCTGATTCAGCATGTGTTATTTTATTCATATATTTTGAAACAGGAAACAAGAAAAATGTCTGTGCCGCATCATAGTATAAACATCTCCACATTTTCTCTGATGAGTCTTCTTGCTCTGAGTCCATATTTATCTTCCAGCTTTACCTTACAAATACTTCTGATGTAGTCATTTATTAAAAAAAAAAAAAATTCTATGGTATCACATTTCTTTCTAATGTCACATCATTAAAGATGAAAGCAATAAAACGGGCTCAAGAATTGCATCCTTTTCTGCAGCTATACACAGAATCTATATCTGCTGCAAGCTGTACTTTCAAAATGTAGTGACTCTAGCTCAAGTGTGTTTAAAGTAATTGTATCTATTAATGCTCAGGTATGGTTTTTCTGTACATAGGTAAAACTAAACAATTTCTCTGGTTTGCCAGGGAAATGGCTGAGAAGTATTTAACTCTCTTCTGCTCCTGATACATCTCTTCCGATGAGACTGAAGAAAGCAACTTCTATCTCCCTGCACTCTCTCAGGTGGACTCCCTGCTCCCAGGCAGCAGGACTGCAGTGCCACTTTGCCTTTCCTCCATTTCAGCAAGTATTCAATCCTGTTGCTTCTGCTACCACACCACATGCCAATGAGCTCACACGTGACCTAAGAATTTGGTCCTAAATTTCTGGCAATGCAGGTATTAGTTTGTGCTACTGCTTCTCACGTAAATGGGCTCTTCCCTTTCAGCTGCTCATCAGTTCCTCAGGTCCTGAGTATCCCTAGTCCTTTCTTCCCTGATGGTACTCACCCATGTATCTGACGCACCTAATAGATATGTGTTGTAATAGTTTTCTCTTTGCAAATATATTTACTGCTCTGAAGCATCTTGTGTAAATATATTTTACATTCAGATGGCCCATCTGGGCCACTTCCATGCTAGCCAGTGATTGGCAGTTATCTTCAAGCTAGACTACACTGCAATCATTCCAATTTTTAGCTCCCTCCTTAAGTCTGCCAGTTGTTTAGAGAGGAGCTTGCTAAATCTCAGATTCCAGGCATCCCTTTCAATAGAAATTACTGTGACTTAAATGCAGTGAAATCAGTTACACCTGATCTGCAGCATAGGTTCTGCCACTCATTTTGTCCTGTTTCCTCAGTCTGGAAACATACCAGTGTTTATTGCTTTTACTCAACAAGTATCACAGTCACTGAAGCCCCATTTTACCAAGCACCAGGCTCATATTTGCTGGTGATCAACCAAGCCTCATTCTCTCATTTAAGTTTTAGAACAGAAATATTTTTAGTGCTGCACTACAGGTTCTCCTCAGCTTCCAGGTCCTACATGGTAGCTCCAGGAAGCCAGGGCAAAGATAGGATTCTGTGTTATGCAAGAACAAATCCACCTTTGTGTCCTGCTCAGAGCTGCATGACAGGTGGTCTCTCCTGATTTACTATTTCAGCTCACATCCTGAAAAAGCACATCTGCACATTAGAAGTTTAACAGCTCATACTGTTTATGACTTTTGTAAGAGAGTTAATGCAAAGTATAAAAATAGAAATAAAATGAATTGCTGAAAGCAGAGCACAAAAGAATAGCTGCTTCCCCGTACTTCTGCCTAATACGCTATGCTTGAATGTAGCAACACTGGCAGAGCTGGTTGCTGGTTGATGTTACCCTACCATCGTGTTCTGCAGCCTCCTGTCCAACACCTTAATATCACCTTGCATCTCAAAAGTAAACTCCATACTGACAGAGACCATTAAGAAATTAATATGTCTTTAAGCTATTCATCAGTAGTCACACAATCCCTTGTTTTAACTAATCAGCTATTTTTATCAATTATGTAATGTTCGGTGCCATTAATGTTCAAGCATCTCAATAGTAGCGCATTCAGAAAGTAATTCATACTCACTTTTGCGTATTAATCTTTGCTTCCTAAATCACATAAAAAGGTATTTGAAAGGGTAGGAGTGCTTTGATCTCTGTGAAAAATAAAAATGATAGGATTATTAGATTTTTTAAAGCCTTTTGGGCAATAGTTTTAAGATCACTGTTTCTCATATATTTTCTCCCTGAAACTCTGGTACCTTTATTGAGAAATCTGACTTTAAACAGTTCAATCCTGTTACTGGTGTAATCATATAAACCAGATTGAGGGTGTACAGCCTACAGCATTGCATAGCAAAGAAACAGTCTAAAATGACAGATTTTTCAAAGCAAAATTTTAAATGCATTCAGGATTAAAGCACAATATTAATTTTGCTGCTTGTATGGCTGTGGCAGGGATATTTCCTAGCAGAAAAGGGGTGTCAGTGAAGGGAGGGACTACCTTGATCACCCAGTTGAGTTTTTCCTGAAGTCCTAAACATACATAGTAGATGTTAAATTAAAATTTAACATCAACACCCATTCTGCCCATAGATGATACAAACACAGCAGTTGAAAAACACTCACAGCCTATAATGTGTATCTTTAGTATAAAGGATTAAAAAAAACCCAAAACAAACCATCAGACATCATACACAAATAAAAACCAAGTATATTTAACAGCACTATAGGCCTTGCTCTCTCAGGGAGTTACAGTGAAGCAGCTAAACTAAGCCCAGGAAGTGAACTTTATTCCATAAGCCAGAAGAGCACAGAAAAATAAAAATCCCAAAAGCCTCTGCCAGTATAAACAAGGATGAGAAGGTGAGGGCAGAATTCCTTACTCCTCTCAACTCTGGCAGCTGCATGCCAGATGGCATTGCCAGCATGGGTGGAAAACATAAATAGGATCCTGAAAATTTCCCATAGGAATGACAGTATAGCCTGCTCAGACTCCCATCTTTAGTTCCAGCAAAGATAAAACAAAGAAACAACAAATGTAACTATGAAAAAGTAAGAATGCATGAAGGAGACACAGGGGAAAGAATCCTTTGAGCCTTCAGGTAACTAGTGGCAATCTACAGCTAACAGATAATTGATTAAAACCAGAAGTCAATCAGTTTAACAACTCCTCTTATTCCATTTAAAAGGTTCAAGAACATCCTGGCCAGTTGTGTAATTCCTTCCTTGAATTTGTCAAGATCCATTTTCAAGTTTGATGTTACTTAGCCTTTTGCTCTACTTTAAAGTTAATTTCATAACTTCAGTTCTGTTTACAAATTCAGTACCTGCACTGAAACAGCTGTGAAAACACTGCACATATCACAGAACCACTGTTAATTTATCCTTACTAATGGATAAGCTTAAGAACATTCAATAGCACAGAATACTGGAAATCTATAAACTTAATTATAATTTTATTTTAAATTAACAAGACGCATTTCATTACTATCAAAATTTCACACATGGCTTCCAAAGACTAGGTGACAGGGCTGTAAATGTTATCTGGAACAATGCTTTAAAAAGGGACCTCAGAAGGTACAAGATGTTACATAGAAAATATGGGTAAGAGAGCTAAACAAAACTCCTCCCCACAGATCTTACTAGTTGCCCTTTCCAGACAACAATCCAATCCAAAATAAAAACCAAACTTTCCTATCATCTCTCCTCCACCAAGCCAACCAGAGACATCTATCAGCCTCATTTCTTTCCCTGAAGAGAGATCAGTTTTATCTTAGTTCTTCATCCTCATTGTTTTATGCTAGCTTTATCCTGAGTTATAACATTACTTCTCATTTCCTGTTCCTTAAATAAACAGAAAATTAGGTTCACAGTGCAGATCCCAAGTCCTATCTTCTTTCTTTCCTGCCAAAAATAACTTGTTTCAGTGAGCTCGCTGGAATCATCACAATGCTCAGATTTAGCAAGCCTCTGTTTCTGTAGCCTGTTTAAACAATATGTTTGATGGTGTCACATCTGCAGCTGCTCTGAACCAAACCAAAAATACTCACACAATCTTTGCTAAGCTACTGCTTCCACAGTTAGGAACTGAAGCTCTTTATATAATCCATACAGCATTTCCTTCAGAGCATGTTCAGTGTTCATTTCAAATGCTAAACGAATACATCCAATTCAACTACAGTTAGTAGACAAGATTTGCCATGATGGCAGAATGTAGTCTGCAAAGTCTTTATTCCTTTTGACACAAATTAGAAAGAACTAATCCTATTTTTCGTTCCAGCACTGAATTTCTGACTGGTCAATTAGAAAGTATATCTCCTCACCTGCAAATGGAACAAATCAGAACAACGTACTTCAATGCCATTGAGCAGCACATTTCAGAGCTAGACTAACCAAGCAACATGCAAAACAGGGAAATTGTGTCCCCAGAAACATTAAACAGTTAAAAAACCCCACTTTGCATTCAGTATAAATACCTGGTGTCTTAGGTCAGGACCCTGATAGTAAGTCTTAACTCTATGTGAGCATGTAGTGAGACCTCACTTGGAGTACTGTGTACAGTTCTGGTATCCTCAACATATAAAGGACACTTTATATGTTCCAACTAACTGTTGGAACAAGTCCAGAGGAGGGCCACGAGGATGATTAGGGGGCTGAAGCACCTCCCGTATGACAACAGACTGAGAAAGTTGGGGCTGTTCAGCCTGGAGAAGAGAAGGCTGAGTGGAGACCTCATAGCAGCCTTCCAGTACCTGAAGGGGGTCTACAAGGATGCTGGGGAGGGACTCTTCATTAGGGACTGTAGTGGGTAGGACAAGGGGTAACGGGTTCAAACTTAAACAGGGGAAGTTCAGATTGGATATAAGGAAGAAATTCTTTAATGTGAGGGTGGTGAGGCACTGGAATGGGTTGCCCAAGGAAGTTGTGAATGCTCCATCCTTGGCAGTGTTCGAGGCCAGGTTGGACAGAAACTTGGGTGACATGGTTTAGTGTGAGGTGTCCCTGCCCATGGCCGGGGGTTGGACCTTGATGATTTTAAGGTCCTTTCCAATGCTAACTCTTCTATGAGTCTCTGATTAAC
>JANHGB010054883.1:12140-33568 GCA_026283785.1 Coracopsis vasa
CTTAAACTGAAAAAGTGATTGGTGGTAAGGTGAAAACAATGACAAGAAACTTAAATTGATTTTTGCATTTTGAAGTGGCAGCACATATGAGTTAGTTTCTATTAGTTTCTCTAATATATCTAGCATCAGTCTAGATATACGCAGTTATATATCTTAAATGTATAGTGTATTACAGTATCAGAGCATAACTCAGGTGGGAAGGGTCTTTTGAAGGTCTCTAGTCCAACCTCTTGCTAAGGAAGCAGGGCTAGCTATGACATCAGTCCAGGCTCCTCAGGGTTTTACCTAGTCTGGTCTTGAAAACCTCCAAAAATGAAGCCTGCCCAACCTCTCTGGGTGACCTGACAGACTTTCTGCATGAGGAAAGCATTCCACTTTACATACAGCCAGAACCTCTCATTTCAGTTTATACCCATTGTTTCTCATCCAGGCACCACCCTGAAGACTGGCTTCATCTTCTCAGTGACCTCACTGAAGGACCTGGGGGGCTGCTGTTAGGTCCCACACAGTAAAAACTCCTCCAAGCTGCTCAGAGGGTTAGTGACAGTTCACTTGCTGTCCCCTAGACTTGCATCTTTTTTGTACTGGAGGGTCCGAAGCTGGGGGCAACGTTCTGATTGTGACCTGAGTGCTGCCTAAAGGGGGACAATCCCTTTCCTTGACTGATTGGCTGTGACCCTGCTAATGAAGCCCAGGAGGCTGGTGGCCTTCTCTACTGCCTGAGCACTGCCTGTCAGCACCCCCACAGTCTCTTCCACAGAGCTGCTGCAGCCCAGCAGTCCCCAGGCTGTGTCGTTGCAGGGGGTTGTTTCTTTACAGGTGCCTGATTTTGCTCTTTTTGAATTTCCTAAGGGTGCTGTTGGCCCATTCCTCCAGCCTGTCTGAGTCCATCTGGATGGCAGTCCTGCACACAGGCGTATCAGCTGGTGCCCCAGGGTGGTGTCATCTGCATATCTTAGAAACATAACAGTCATAGATGCATTTAGGTTGGAAAAGACCTTTAAGATCATCAAGTCCAACAATAAACCTAATACTGCCAAGTCCACCACTAAATGATGCCCCTAAGTGTCACATCTACATGTCTTTTAAATACCTCCAGGTGTGTATGTATTTGTGTGTAGATGTGTATATGCATACACATATTCATACTTACACATATTATAGTTTATCCACCAGTCTATCAGGCATAATGCCCTGTACATAGCATTTAAAAAATAACTGTGCATTTTTCAGGCCTGATTAAGATGTGCTTAAACTTCTGTTGAAGTGTAGTAGTGTTAAATTAAATTAGAACTCAAAGTGAATAAGAACCATGTTTCAAAATTCACATGCAAGTTCATATTGTTAATAATCTTCTCTAAGTGTTTTCTTTTCTCCTCTACGCCTTGTATGGAATTTTACTTTGGAAAATGTTGGGTTTGTCAGAGTTGGTGGAATGATAATTAACTCATGATTGAAGAGGAAAAAATTTAAATCTATGAAACAGCAAAACACAATCACATCTATCAGAGATAAGTAGGCATCTCTTATCTATAGGAGTCTTTATAAGTCAAATCAAATTTTTCTGAAAGTTCACATATCCGTTTAGTTTTAACCCACAAGCAATCATTACGTTTAATGGGCTACCAGTGTCACAGTAGGAGAAACCTTTACAGAACATTCCCAACTTAAATTTCTGTGGAGGATCCTGTAACATGTACTGCCCTGTAGAAGGCAACTATCAAGTGGAGGTTTTCACTCTTCATAGAAGATCTCTAGCAGTACAGTGAACAAAGACTAAACAGCTTCTAGCAGAGTTAAGCTTCTCATGTTACCTTACAAATTCATCCTGATTTAAAGAAACACTTCCTTACAATCTGTCCTCAAATGCTTTAAAATTTCCAAGAGCCTTAATAGGTTAATTGTATTCAGGGATTTAAAGTTGTCCTATAGTCTTCTTCATGTAAATAGATGCAATTACACTTACCTATTTTATTTATCTTCTAGAAGCACATTTTTCATATCTGATCACATTCTGAACTCTCTCTATCCTCTCTTACCGTCAATGATTTTAAGAAAGGAAAAGATTTCTGATTAAATGCTGTAAAGTTGTAATTCTAGCTAACCGCTGCAAAGTTGTCTTAAGGCTTCTTATTATCAGCAGATGACCTGGATTTTCAGTGATTCTGCATGGATTTTGTTCCACCAAGGAACTGCTTGTTTGTTTTCTTGGTATTCCTGAACAATGCTGAGTAGAAAACAAAATGAGATATTTGTCTTCCTCTTTCCACTCAGCTGACTGTCAAATCATGGCTCATGCTCTTTACATGGCGGTTTCTGACTTTGTACAACCCAGAGGAAACTAAAGAGTGGAAGGGGACAAAGATTTTTTGGAGCTTGCAGGTGGGGTCTGTACAATGAAAACAGATTTTCATTCAGGCAAAGAGTCAAGAAGAAAGGTTATAAATGTGGTCTTAAAGACTATTATGTAGAGTTACTAAATGTGCAAAGCAGTATTTAGGGATTTGCCTCCTAATAGAGATGTGTCTGCTAACTTATTCCACAAGCAAATGAGAAGCAGTCAGCTATTGACCAAAGGAATGTTCCACCAGCTGTAGGGATCACAGACAGCTCCTGAGCATTTTAAAAATTAAAATAATAAAGCCATTCATTTCAAGTTCTGAAGAGTGTCGATAACTTGCAGCACATGTTATAATCATGCTATGGAGACTAGCAAATCAGCTTTGAATATAGATCAGAAGATTCTGTGTAACTGTATGTTTTATGTTCTGGTGGAAACTGATATTTAATGTAAAGAGCAATAAGGTGCCATAGATTTTATTAAAGCTACTCTTTAAAACCGATTGAAAATAATCTAAATGGTACGCAGAATTTTTTTGCTGTTCCTTGGTATTAGTTTATTATTTAGCAAAAAGAACACATAATATTCAATCTTTAAAGAATATAAGAACCATAAGCATCAGCATGTTAAATGCAGGAATGCAAAACCTCTAGAAAACAACCAGTTCTGGCCTGTATTTCAGTAAAGAGTTAAACACTGCTGAAGAGGACAGAACTACAAAATTAAAGTTGGTTTTGTGTTTTTATGTCTCTCCATACTGCATTTAAAATGTACATCCAGCTGCTTCATTTTTTATCACTTTCTCACATCTCTCTACTTGCACTATTTAACATAATTCTGTTCTTTTAAAAAGTTTTCTTCACTCTTCCATGTAATTTCTGGATTTTTCCTTAAGCTTTTTATATCAAGTTGCAGTTTGTGGAATACTTGATTTGCTGTAGCACTTTCCAAATCTATTACTTTGTGTTTTAGTTCTTTCTTCATGACTTCACTCTTTGTGCCTAATCAGTCTATCAGATTATCATAGGTATTTTTAGACAGCTGGTATCTAGGCACCCTATTACTATTAAAGATATTAGAAAATTGCTTTAAAATAATGCTATATAAAAAGAAATATTCATCAGGAGGAGTCGTGCTACAGAGATACGAGAAGTGCTGACAAACGGCTGGGCATCCCAGCTCCTGAGCACTACAAACCTGCAGGACAAACGGCCTCACAATTTAGTGAAGCAGAAAATCAGGCATAATTCCATTTTTTATGTGATGCCTCTTCTGTACAAACAGTGATAACAGGCATTTTCCATCAGTGGGTCCAATAAGGCACACAGAGGTAATAATAGCCTGAGCAGATATTTGGAAGGTATATGGAGAGAATCTGATCATCCACTATTATGAAATTTGTCAATGAGGATGAGACATGGTTTCATTTTCTCAGCTGTGCCATGTGTCTCCTAGGAGAAAACTTTCGCCACGTTTTGCTCACATGATTAACAGTAACACCCGTTCCAGCATGGAGAAAGCTGACTACAGCCTGACAATGCAAACTTGGGTGACATGGTTTAGTGTGAGGTGTCCCTGCCCACGGAAGGGGGTTGGAACTAGATGATCTTAAGGTCCTTTCCAACCAAAACCATTCTATGATTCTATGATACAGTGCTGTCATAGCTCCACAAGAGTAGTAGATGGTGTTGCACTACATGGAGAAGCTCTCATTCACA
Organism: Coracopsis vasa; assembly: GCA_026283785.1. Taxonomy (NCBI): domain Eukaryota; kingdom Metazoa; phylum Chordata; class Aves; order Psittaciformes; family Psittacidae; genus Coracopsis; species Coracopsis vasa. Next base: position 16,200 of record JANHGB010054883.1, read on the forward strand.
TATCATTATTATCGCCAGTTTTCCCATGAAAAGTGATGAAAAGTATTTATAATTTGTCATCAAAGCAACCGACTGCCTTACACAAAATCAATCCTTATCCTTCCTTTTGCTACTAGGACTCCAGCTGTAAATCTTCCTGGCATTCTTTTCAACTTATCAGACCTCAGGAAGGATGGGATTTCTTTCATGATTTTGCTACTTGTAAGTACTTTACATGAATATTACTACCCACCCTCTTGCTGCTTTGTCTCTGAGATGAACTAAGAGAAGCTGCTGTAGTGATGCTGGACAGATTTCTTTTCTAAACCTGAATTAACTACTGCTTCTCATCTCCACTTTTCCACCCTGTAAAAGAGATTAAATGGAAAAAGGCATCATGGGCTTGAGGTGATATCAGTGAGTAATTGTTTCCTGATAAAATAGCACTCAACAGCCTGCCAGTGCTGGTTGGAGGCCAAGAGAGAGAGAATCTGGCAGCCTTTTTCGGCTAGGATAGCCCTGCTGCTGCTGTTTCCTATATATTTCTTTCATCAGAGATGCAGGCAAAGAGTTGCCATCCAAGTGTAAAATCAGACCCACAAACACTCAGTCACAGGGTGAGTGTGAGTTCAAGAGGCCCTGAAGCACCTCAAAACACTATCAGTTCATCCAGTTCAATCACAAGGAAGATAATATCTGTCAGGATGAGGTTCCCAACACCACGTCAAATTATATTTTGACCACAAACACACTCACACAAAAAGTTGATTCAAACAACTTCAAGCAAATGTCACTGTCAGTTCCTTCCAGGTTTCAAAAGTCTCTGAGATCTCACTACAATATATCTTGTTATATTCTCAGATTGAAGTAGAGAAAAAAAAACTTTTCTTCCTTTTTCTGCTCTTATTTGATTTTCCATCTTTGACTGAAATTGTTATTGAACTGAATTAACTGGAAACTGAACCAAAGAATATATTCTTTCAGTACCCGAAGAAGAAGAAACATCTGACAAAAAAAGGATTAGTACCCCAAGAAAATAATTCCAAATATTAGGCTAATAATTTCTACTTCATTGACATTAGCATTAGCATTTAGAGCAAATACTTCCTGATTGCTCTTTTTTAATTTAAAGGACAATTTAATCTAAGTTTAGAATTTTACCTGCCTTCCACTTTTATTTTTAATATCCATTGATTTTTACTTTTTTATATGTTTATTAAAACTTCCTTGTTCCCACTCTATGTATTTGTATTTTTTACTGTTTTTTTTATTAGGAGTTTGATTTTTGGTTTTTTTGGGGGTCATACTTCCATATTGCTATTTCCCAGTTTGTTGCACCCTGAAACACTACTGGAATTAATCTTGAAATTTATAATCTAAATTTGCCCTTTTAAATATAATAAAGCCATGGACCATTGTCAGGTCTTATGTGCAAGTGGTCTTGAATGGCTGAATTAATGGTATACTGAACTTTTCCTTGTCCTTCTACAGGCCCCATGCAGTGCCCATGTGCCCCTAAAGGAGACTGACTGTCTGTTCATTCTGGGGTGGATATTTTCAGTCCAGAGTGCCTGACATGAATGTACCATCTGTGTTGCAGCACCACAAGGTGATATTTACTTACACCATAGCATTTTCTGGGGTATGGTGGCAGGCCATGTAGGAGACTTGAGGCTTCAGAGTCTGCTGAGATAGTACAGAAGACTCTCTAATCTAAAAGGAAACAAACTTGGTTATGCATTGCCATAATTTCTTTTGGAAAATAATGTTTTGGATTCAGGAAGTATGTTAATAACTAAAAAGAGTGAGGAGCTAATGCTCCCATGCTTTGGCTTGCTCTCTGACCTTGCTTTATTTAACAGTTTTAAATGTAATTCTTTTGTAACACGGGCATACTCTGAAATAATGCTCTTTAATAGCCATGTGATGTGTAATTGCAGCAGGAAAGATTCTCAGTGACTTTCTGATTTCTGGCCTCCTTGCATAGGTAAGTTTGGATAGGCACTGATCAGTGTGTTCCTTATGTTGACATAACCTGATTGAGCCAGCAACCCTGAACTGGCTGATGCTGGGAGTCTGTGGTGGTGATCACTGTTAGCCCTCTGAATTCTGTCTTGAGTGTATCTCTGCTTCATTCATCAGGCAGAATATTTGTTTTCTCCCTGGTTTTGGCAGATACTTTTCAGACTTGGTATAGGTTATTAACATTAATGACTAATGTTGCACCAATATAGAAAGTATTACGTCTCACCGTGTCTTGCAATAGCGTGTGTAGTATTTCAAGTGCGTAGTACACTAGCTGAGAATTGGCTGGCTGTGAGTCAGCTTCAAATGCTCAAAGTGTGCCCAAAGATCTTACAATGCTCTCCTTGTTCAGATGTGGGATTTAGGCACTCCATGCCTTGTCAAATGTCTCATAGAAATTCTGATCTACTAGTGCTTGTTCTTTAGAGTTCATTTAATTAATTCTGTCACCCACTGTGATTTCACAATCTAAAACAATCCACATACTGTTGCTGTTGTTTTTAGGCTGATACAGAAATTGGTCTGTCTATCACCCGGCAATTCTGTACTTGCCTAAAGATAAAGGCAAATGTGGCAAATAATCCATATACACACTTGGTTTTGTAAATGAGGTTACACTAAACATGCCTAGGACATGCCTAAACTGCCAGCTCTACAGATCACTTTCATATAACGGAAGTTACACAAACTGCCCTTTTCTGCTTATGTTATGTCCTTCTGCTTGCAAAAATAAAAACACTTGAGTTTTTGCTTCTTGATCCTTTCTAGTTTTTATTAAAGCATATAAATTTTGGAGATCTAAACCTAAAACTGATTCTATTCCAAATGGTTGCTTGTTCTGCTCTCAGTAATGGACTGCACGAATTTGCTTAGATTTTTTAATCAGGTAAGTCACTCAGTGTACAGGAAGAGCTAAAACCAGGCGAATACAAACACAAGTTATGATGGCAAAGAGAATACCTTTTTTAGACGCATAGAAAAGAACAAAACATAGTCAGCATAAAAGCCTTGGAAGGCTACATACAAGCAAATGGTTATGAAACCCAACATGCTTCTTTAGGAAAGGGCTAAATACAACTTTGTAATATTGGGAAATCTTAATATGGCAGGGGGAAAGCACTCATCTTTCCTCATGTTCATATTACTTAGGAATAACCTCTATAAAATGTGTCCAAGCCTCTTTGGTGATTAGTACTGAAAAGAACAGGAGAGGAAGAGGTACCTGTTAGTGGCAGCAGGAAAGCTCTCTGATATAATACAAACCCAGATCCATTATTTAGGCATCTCTATTAGATGTAAACAACATGGTTTGTAAAACTGTTATAAAAGGCTGTAGTTGCACTGAAACAGATCATTTTATCCATCCACTGGGAAAGTCTGATCAATGTATATTAAGTTTCTCTATGTGCTGTTTCAATTATATTCCATTTCGTTTCCTCTTTTCTTGGTAAACTGTACTTTCAAATTAGGGCTATACTAGCATCCTCTTCAACTAACTGGTGGTATTTAAGCATATCTTAAAAGTAGATTCCTCCCTTTACACTTTTGTTTTCTGCTAGTTGTTTGTGACCAACAATTACTTTGCTCAATCACATCCTTATTTATTATCTCCACCTTTCTCCCTAACAACTAAGAGGGGTGACAGAAGCTACATAAGGTCGTAGTAGACATGAAGAAACTACAAAAGGCGGTAATGGACAAGTGTTGGTGGACATTACTGAAATACCAAGGTGTCAAAGATTATTTGCAAAATGAGGCAGGTTGGTAAAAGCAGGAATAAGAAGAATCAGGCTAAGTCTTGAAGGCCTAAACTTGAAGTCATAGGTTGTACCTTGGGGTACCGAAGCAAAAGAAAGGTGAGCTCTCATAATACCTCAGGTGGTTCAAGAAGTGTGTTTCTTGTACAGCCTTATAAAAAGATGTTGGCTACCTCATGGCATTAAGGCAGAGAGAAACACTGAATTTCAAATGTGCTGAGTAAGTTTGTGACAGGTTTTCTCATTATAAAGGATATTAAGTTTGGGACTGTCAGAAGGAGTGAGTTCTCTGATCCAGATGCTTTTTAGTTGAGCTTCTGAGGTTGAAGGTTTTTATAAAGACAGTGAATGGCTGCAAACCTGAATACAACCTTTAACATTTAGAGTCTTTCAATATAAGTGCTAGGTGTTTGGCCAGTAAATTCTTTGCATTGTTTTACTCTTTCTTGCACAGACCATAGCAGAAATAATCCTGGCATTGCTGGAAAATTTCCATCTTTGTAATTTTAAAAGCTGGATACTAAACCAAGGCAGATATCAACCTACATTGTAATTATTTTGTCATGACTATATATTTCTGCTTAGCCTTTTAAGAAACATTATAACTTTATCTTGTTTCCTTGTTAATGCAGTTCCATTAGTTTTGCATTTTCTTACTTCCTAGATTCTGTTAAAAGCTCTTTCTTAGCTCATTTATGAGATCACTGAGGCCAGGTGATACACATTTGCATTTAAGAATAAAAGACTTAAGTTTGGTAGTATGTATCATCCCACAGAGAATGAATCTGGACACATACATCCATGCATGAGTGCATGAACATGCTTATTGCCTTAATTAAATACTGTACACAGTAATGTCATAGGAACTTCAACTTCAGAATCTCATGTGCTGTACGTTCAATACTGATAATGTGTATTGAGATTCACTACTATAAAATAATTCATGAAATTGAGTCAAGAGCTCATGTTCTAAGGTTAATTTAGACTAGGTTAAAATATGAATTGTTACATTTCCATTTCCTCTCTGATGTACTTAATTCACCAATTTTTCAATCAAAAGAGTTACATGCATGTCATTAATGCTTCTGAATATACACTTCTTTTCAAGATGCCTATGAACTCTCAGAAACTGCTGGAAAATGGGAATAGAACAACTTCAGAAGCTCAAAACATTGAATTAATTGCTGTTTATTGTCTTTGTGCCAGTCCTGACAAGGGTAAGATGAGCTGTATTTTGTGCCTCTCCTGGAATACACTATGATTAATGAGGATGATGGTAAAGTAAATCTTTATTAAGGGTACCAGTTAAACAATTAACAGAAACAGACAACAATAATACTTAAAAGTATGGGTGAAAAATGTTTAGATTCTTGCCTTACTATTCATAATCACAAAACTATTGTCCTGACTTTAACAGTCTTTTACCAACACAATGCTCTGGAAGAGTTGCTACAGCGTTATTTTCCAACAGCCATCCCTCCACCTCCCCAAAGTTTTAATATTTTGGAAAAGCAACTAAAACCAGAAAGAGCCATACATGAATTACACTGTACCAACAGTCTCACCATTTCAATGCATACAGCTCATTTCAATGTGTTGCTGTGTATTACCAACTCTTCCAGTGAATTTTCTGTGTTAATCCACTGTTCATAGATATACTTTTATTATTTATGTAATAATAGTGTCTAGTTGCCCTTTCAGAGATTAGAGTTCTATAAACTCCTCTAATTAAATGAGAAATATCTTCAGCTCTTGGAAGATTACCAATAGATGGTATAATAGATGGCAAACTGCAGAAGAAAGGAAGTAATTTTAACCACATATTAAAGATGAGAAACTGAGTCACAGACTCAGGAGGTGTGTGAATAATATTTTCTGTGGGACAGCTGAAGGGAAAAAGCCCCACATTAGTACCAACTAAAAACAAACTTCTTTTTGATCAAAAAATTGAAAGTATTTCTTTTATATTGAGAAGTGTGTTTCATTCAATATAAAAAACCCCAAACTTTTGTTGTGGAAAGCCATGGAAAGAAGGCATTAAATGTACAGGGTGCCACTCAATTTCTAAGTTATAGAGCTCTCCTAGAATTAATTTTCTTTTTATCTTAGCTCCATTTTACCAGCCAAGTTCCTAGTCACAGTACTCCTGTGTATGTTGAGAGAGAATGAAATGAGATAATTTTCTTTTTTTTTTTGTTTCTTCTGTTGACTTCAGTTAGTTTTTATATAAATATCTAAAATATAGAACTCTGTTGTTTCTAGTTATTATTAGAGTTAGTATCTCTCTCAGTGCATATGTAAGTATTCCATGTAAGACGGAATGTCTTCAGTAGAAAGGAATCTAAAAGAAGGTGTTATGCAGTACCTTAAAGGATAAAAAAAGCTGTTCAAATTCTTCCAAGATGAGGAAAGAATTGAGAGAGGTTCAAATGATTTCCAGGAAATTGTGTGTTATATAAATGACGGAGTCTACATTCTAATGGATTAGAGAAAGTAGACTATTTTCTCTTACTGTCATTAAAAACGTTTCAGAATTGTCAGTATAAGCTCTTTTGATGTTTCTGAAAATTTTAAACCATTCAACTTCTTCCAAATGACAACTTTTGATTAAAAGCATTCAAACCTTTTGGTGACAAATAAGACATTTTCTCAAGTCACACGTGAAGTTTCTGGTAGGGACAGATTATGAAGAATGTGTTTCATTGCTCTACTCAACATCACTTGTCCACTGATTATTGAACTCAAGGCACAGAAAATGTGGCATATAACTTATAAAATAATTGCAATTTCATGAAGCTTCTCGTTATTCGTATTCCTCACAGACACCAGGTTTCATTTTCATCATCTAATTTTCTGTCCCATTTGGATTTTTCGTGTCGTATCAGAAAGAGACATGTTTGACTCCAGAACTAGAATGCAGCATGACTAAGAAGAGAGTAAGAATCCTTTTTAATTTCAAAGTTTTGAATGGCATGAAATTTTGTTTCCAAGGAAACTATAGACTTTACTTTGGTAGAGGCTACACCACAAAGAAGATGTAAAAGCCATCTTGTAAATTGTCTCTATAGATGTAAAAGCCATGTACAAGATTCTTTGGTTTAGTAATCCTCTTCTTCCTGCCATGGAACAGAAGTGAAGCTAATTTCATTCTTCCCATATAAATGAACCAACAAAGACAATAGTTCTCTACTGTCAAAATGTGAAGAATATCAGAATTCAATTATTATCTTTATCCATGAAAGATGAAACTAAATCCTGAAACTATTTCCAGAAATCACAGTGAGGCCCGTTCTCCTCTATGGAAATACTGAAAATCTATAATAATTCCATCCTTTTGACCACAATCACATTCTTGTCTTTATTCACAGATTTTACATGCTGGAAAAAGCTACCACCAGTAAGAACCTATGTCACTCTACTGAAGTTTAGTGTTGTACCGATTCATATCAGCTGCAGTGTTGACACCTAGATTATGGCTTCTCCAGTATTACTCAAAATAAGCCTACTTTGTCACTAAAACCAAAAAGCCTAAATGTAAAAAAAATACAATGTTTATATTCTCTGTCATTTTTCTTACCAAAAAAAAGAAAAAAAGACCCAGTAGTTGATCTTCTCTGCTAAGAATAATTTTTTTTCATACAAAACCTCTCACTATTACTGTTATAAACTGCTGTGAATTCCAGTTTGTTTCTTTCCCAACTGATTCCCAAAACCAAATCATGTAACATGATGTTACAGCAATAGTTAGCAAAATTATGAGTCAGTGCTTTCATTGGTGGTGCAGCATGTTGAGATAATACAGTACACTTTTCTCTTATTGCTATTTTTCCTTAAAGTCTGTTGGGTCCTTCAGTTTACTAAGACCTCAGATTCAGTGAACCAAACTCTCCTATACTGGAAATACTCCTCATCTTGAAGGAGCAGCAGTGCAGATTTACACCATTTCTGAGTCAACCACTCAATATAAACTTCAGGTTCCTCTAGTGATTGCTCCAACACCATCAGCCTGTTACTGCTTGCCACAGTTGCATGTAAGTTTTATTTCAAGTATGTACTGACGTTAACTATTACTTTAACTCAGAACAGCAAACTGCTGTCCATAACATGATTTAACCTTGTGCACAAGCAGTAACTATTGAATGAAGGTCTTCGGAAACTGCTGTCCTTACAGTTAAAATCTGACCTCTAAGCTGCTGACATTTTAGTGATAGATACCAAGTCCACTTATCATTCAAGCCAAGAAACTTCATCATTAGTAGTCCTGGGAATAAACATTCATCATGCAGACTTTATTGTCTGCAAGGGCGGTTTTTATGTGCTTAGTTTTAGAGCTCTCTTTAAAACAATTTGGCTGGCATTGCAAAGTAAGAAAAAGCACTGACTTTCCATTAGATGGCAAGAGCTCTGTTTTGAAATCTGGCATCTAGATGATACCTCTCTCTGATAAAGATACAAATATTCTTCTCAAAGCAATGAGTTCCTGAGACAGAGAGAGAAGAAGTCATCATATAGCAAAGAGTAATTTCAGTTGTTGGGTTGGTTATGTCTGGAATACATGTGGTCTCCTGAATACTGTAAGGAAAGATATAAATCTTCGACCTGTGCCCTTCTCATTGGAATACACTCAAACAATAAAAATTGATTTCTTATAAAGAGTTAAAATTATATTTCATTCTATGCCTTAAATGATATTTTGTGGTAAGGATGAAACTGCACTTTTACCCCTAAGTAAACTGTTTGAATGACCCAGATTTAAATCACTATTCCAAAAATTGTTGATCAGGATAATAAGCATCAATTTTCTCTTAGCTGGTGCTTGTCTGTTTTAGGATGGCACTCTTTTTTTTTAAATTCCTGAAAATAGAAAAAACATATGAAATACCATCTTCAGTAGATGAAACCACATTTGAAATGGAAAGAATGACCCTAAACCATTGCTGTTTTCTGTGCTCCATTTGGCACTGCTGATAGGTTCCATCACATTAGATGGTTATTGGAACTTCTCCTTTTTTTTTTTCCTTACAAAAATATTTCAACCCAGACAGTTATATAACAGTATAAACAAACAAAGAAAACATAGCCTCAAGGCCTTAAAAAATTAAAATCCTATTTTAAGGGGAACAGTTTTAACCTGATGCTCCATTAAGGCCCCTTGAACACTGCCAGGGATGGAGCATTTACCAGTTCTTTAGGCAACCTGTTTCAGTGCCTCACCACCTTCACAGTAAAGAACTTCCTTACATATAACTTGAAAGGCTCATTTGGACCTTTCTTAATGCCTGCCCATCCTACTTCCCAATGTGGAGAATACAGGCTCAAAGGAAGTAGCTGAGGAGTTTGGAAACCAGATTCTGGAAACAATGACGTCCATTTTCCAGCAGTTCAGCTTGTAAGTAAGATCAGCAGAGACCTGACAGTGTAGGTAATACATTTTCCTCCACCAAAGAAAATGTCCTGTCTGCCTGTACTCCTTCAAATGTCTAGATTTTGACAGACTCCAGTCTTCATGTTAATGTTCTGGTATTGGAAAGAAAGCACTTATGACTGTTCTCTCAGATTTCAAAGCCTTAAGGCAACCTCTAAATTCCGTCAGGTTTTGCACTGCTTTCCTTCAAGCCTTTTCTTATTTGTCCAATTACACAGCTGCATGTAATTGTCAGAAGAGTGATGCTGTGCCACTGTTCTTTGAAGAGGTGCAGGCAAATATCTGGTTGTAATGTCCTCTATAAGAACCTGAAGAGTGGCTTTGTAGATGGTGCTGCAAATGAAGTCTGTTCCAGTGCTCTTACTAAGCTTGAAGACTGCTGCTCAAGTCTCCTATCTAAAGTAACATGCTGCACTCTGAAGCTGGTGTACCAGAAGGAAGGTAGTCCATGTTCATCCAGGGATTTTGGAATATCGTCTTTCTTGAATGGGTCAGTTTGCTGTCCTTGAGGCAAACAACTGCATCACATGAAAGTTAAAGGGGAATAATGAAAATTGGTCCAGGAATTTTTTAAAGCAGAGTATTTTATTCATTAGTGGAAGTCCTGACCCCTCAAAGGAAGAAACGTGACTCTTCATGATCCATCATTCTTGGTTTCAGGATGGAGATCTTGCAGAAAAGAAGGATTTGTCCAAAATTTATTTTGAGGAATGCTGAGCTTAGGATAGCTAAAATGTGCCTATAGAATGTGAATTAGCCTGGATTCACTGTGATACCCATTTGTTCCATAATACATTAAAATACATTCCTGTAATGTTTTGTTGTTTTCATTTAGGATATAGACAGCTGGTATTTCTTTAGGATAAGTCCTATCTGAATGGATTCAGCTAGGGAGTCTGGAACCAGCAGGGGAGTTATTTGTGTTGTCAGTTCTCTGGCCAAATTTTAGTAACACAAAATGTAGCTGTATGTGGAGTTCTGCTGCAATTACTGCTTTACTGAAGGATGAAACCAAAATTCTGCTCTAACCCACTGGTCAAAGTTAAAAATTGTTTTATTCTGTCAGAATGTATGAAGACAAATGATGGAGGTTCCAAAAGTGCCTAACTGCAGGAAGCGAGAGGGTGTGTAAACCACTTCACTGATCATCTTTCGTGAGGCAACCACGTAATTGTTTGTTCTTTTATTTTGAAGGTCTGCAGATAGAAACCAACAGAGTTAAGTGTAAGTCAATGTAATACCTTCCTTAAGGGCTTCTATATTTATGTGATTTTATTTAGACTGCTTGTTTAAGCTCAGACAAAGGAATGCTGCTTCAGAGGTGGTTACAAATCTGAAAATACTCAAGTTTGTCTCTGTGGCTGTGACATCCCGTATTGCTTCCCTTTAACTGCCAAATGGATACGTACACTTACTTAAAACTCAGGAACTTCTGAGCAAGAACTGAACACCCCATGGAAAGAGGCCGGGGAAAAATAAGTTGTTGGAGCAAATTGAAATCTCTAGGGTATTCATTTGATCTCTGGATTAGAACTGAATAAAAGCATACAGATGGTGAATAATACCTAACCAAGAGTGTATTTTATTCTCCAATATATTTCTTTTGTTATACCACTGGCAGTATCCTAATGCAAAAAAATAAAATTTGATTAGCAGTGAAAAAATTATAGTGCTTTTAAACTTCAGTCATTCTCCCACTTCCAATTTCACAGTGGTTTTTGGCATCCTTCTAATAGGGGATGTTGTAGATTTTAAGTGTCCTGTATTAATGATGCAGAAAATATTCTTCACAGAGTATGCTCTCAATACTTTCATCCTCTGTTACCATTCTTTCATTTATCTTTACTATTTCCAATTAAAAGATAGTCTTTTATGTTTAAATGCCTCTTTTTTTTCCCTGTCCCCCTCAGAAGGGAGATTAGTGCTCCCAAAGAAGGCAATCCCAACCCTATGTTAAGGGACAAAACCTCTGATATGTTTTATGTCAAAGCCCAAACGCAAAATCTGTTTGGGGACAACAGACACTAATTCCTAGTCCTGATTTTATTATGGGTGCAGTCTCCCAAACTGCTGTTCTCCCATTTTAAAGCCATGACCAAGCACATCACAGTAGGGATATGTATTGTCTGGTTGCTAAGCATTGCTTTCATAGTTGTTTTCACACAGCGCTTTGGTTTTAACATTTAGCTCTTGCCTAGAAAAAACAACTGGGAAGGGAAAGCATCACTGGAAAAATAAATCCATCAGTAGTTTGCCGTAAGTAAGATTTAGTGTAACTGTCCCACAAACTGCCACTGCATTTGCGTAAGAAGTTTGTGAATTCCCTTTAAAGCTTGTTAAGTAGGCAGAGGAGCTTATTAAAATGTTGAGCCACCAAGTAATTTTAATTACTAAAGTGGATAAAAACTTGAAGAAAATGTGCTACTTCAAACTCATAAAGGCTAATTGCATTTAAATAATTGTCTCTTTAAGCATTCTAGTAATAACTCTGTTGTGCTTTCTCTTGTACTGTACTGACTTCAAAGCTAGGTGGTGTTTTCAGTGAGTTTTTTAACTTCTTGGATTTCCATCTGCTAAAGCACTGATGTAGAAATTACAGCTGATTTTTGTTTAAAAGAGAAAAAAGGTTATTTAAGAGCTTTTACTGTCAAACCCCTCCCCATTCTGCTGGTCCATTATTGTATGCAGACAGGCAAGATGTACCTAGATTAAAGTGATACTTAAACTGGGTCAAATGCAGACGTCTTGTCATTCATCAGTCAGCTGGATATGACTTTATTGGGTTTAGTGGCCTTCTGACACATGCTGAATGTGGTTTTTGTGTTTAGTCTGGACATTAAACAAAGCTAGTCCCCCTTCAAACAAGCACATGACCAGTGTTCGAACCGTTAATGTGCACAGGCTTGCACGTATTGCATCGCCACACACTTAAGCCCACAGTCCTGTGGTCCACCCAGCAAGGGAATGCACCAAAAGTGTTTCCAAATTCCTTGAAAATGCTGACATTACTTCCCAGTTTCTTGTCTATCAGTACTTTTTGTTGGCCCTTTCTTCTGAAAAACTGTTTTAGCCTTTAGCTATGTGGCATGTTCACTCCTCCCTTTCTACTAGCGGTTTTGCTTTATAGAGGCTTACTCTCTTCCCCTCCTCTTCTCTCCATGAACTCCTACTGTTCCTAGAAGAGTAACATCTGTTAAAGTAGGCTTTAAGATGATCTGATTTGTGATGGGCAGATTCCCGCATCTGTGAGGTGTATGAAGTATCTTTCCTCTCCCTAGAAAGAAACACATTTCAACAGAATGTTCTATGAGGTGTTCTTCCAAACTCAGGAAACAGAGCAAGCTGTACTCGCCATCAGGGCTCTGTGAAGTTCTGTGCTCCTCACCTGACTACCCTGGAGTGTTGTCATCCTCAGTGCAAAAAATGTTGAAAGATAGCTCCAAGTACTGCTCTGTGAACAGCGTAGCTTCTTAGATGTGTTCTTTTCATCTTGTAGTGCTTACCTTGACACATCCTGATCCCAAGAAGCCACCAGCAAGGCATGTGGTGCCTTTCTGCTAGTAGCTAATAACACACTGTTCAGATGAACTAAACTGCGGTTTACCTCTTGAACCAAAGTGTTTCCACCTGGGTTAAACTGAAAAGTCTTGTGTTTGAGTTCTTGCACATGTTCTCTCAACATGCTGCAGTTGAAACTTGTCCCATGTAAATGGACTAAAACCACTTGGTTATTTTTGCAAGATAAAGAAGGATATAAACATTTCTAAAGTAACTTTTAAGTAGTACCATATTAGTCTACCATTTCCTTTGTCTTTTGCTCCATCTCTTTCTGACAGTGTCTTTCATCAATGCCTATGTAAAATTTGTTTGCTAATAATCACAGAGTAATCTGTAAACCACCAAAGCTCCCTTCTCCCTCCAAAAATGTTTTCTGTAGAGTCTAGCCAATAATTTTGCAAGATCTTACTGGTATCATGCAGCATCAGAAAATTCTGTATCCTTAGTACACAGCAGTTAACAAGGCAGTTGCTTGTTCAACAGGCATTTATTGTTACCACATTTTAAATGGTTTATCCGAGCTTAGAAATACTGTTAGAACATTTTGAATAAGGCTAAACCTGAGCAGATGCATAAAAATCAGCAAAGGACCTGGTCCTGCAAGGTACAGTGCTCTGCACTGACCCTGACTCAGTGCAGTGTCCCTGGGGAAGACTTGTGTTCATGAAAAAATGAATGTTGGGATCTCTTCGTAAGAGTGCTTTGTATCTCTTGTGATCCACAGCTACTGACCTCTAAACCTGCTGCTGCAAACTGGCCTGAAGTTTCTGCTAACAGTCACGCTGCAGCTGTGATCCATTTCTATCATTTCTGGATGGAAACCCTTGACAGTCTGGAGAAAGAAAGAAAAAAAAGAGAACATAATTTCTGTGCAAATAGGCCTATTAAACTGGTAAAGCTGAATACATCTCCCTGTTGGGTCTCTTGCTGAAACTCAGCTGGGTCATTCACAGCCTTCATTTGTTTCTAGTTGTAGCTGCAGGCTAGAAGAATTCTGACTCCACAATGAAACTATGGCAGTTTTTTTTCTTACTGCCCTTTAACCCATTCTGTTAATTTTGTATTTGGAATTTTTCATATTCCAGAGAACCAGTGTGTGGGATTTGGCACATGCTCACACATCTTTTTTTCAATAGCCTGTCAGCGCACTATTTTATTTTAATTACCATAATACTCCACAGTGAAGCTGCTGACCCAACAATTCAGAGAGATCTTTCTGTGGCTTCTTGATGCATAGCTTGCTTTTTGTTATTATTGTTATTACATTACAAAACTTAATGCTAGAGAATTTCAATCTGTATTAAAATTTTCCTGAATATTGGAGACATCTGGTACTGGGGTTTCAGTTCAGGTTATTATGTTGGGAAGTCAGAGGTTGCATCCCAATTAAAATTTGGCTTTCTGCAATATTCAGTTCTGATAGAAAAGAAAAACCATGAACGTAACAATGTAGCAGTTGGATGCTGGCATGTGAAATACTTAATCATCCCATGAGATTAACAAGGTCTTGTTTAGCAATTCAGAAACATTTCTTCTTTCATCAGGTTTCCCCTTCCTAGAGAAAGGAATGATTCTGTGCTAGCACTGAGTGTTGGCATTTGGACAAAGCTGAAAACGTGTCCCTGTGAAGGCTGGCATATAATGCAACAGCATTCTTTAAAAGTTGTGATACTTTTTAAAACATGTATGTGACTGAACTGCCTTTCAGCCTTTTTCCTTGGCTTTAGCCACTCATGTAAGGTTGGGCAGAGTGTGTGACTCCTACAGAGCACACACAGGGATACAAGACAGGAGAGGCCCAGCCCCGCACGCTGGTGCCTGCAGCTGCTGGGAATAACCACACTGTGCAAGAAAAGCACATAGCTGTCCTGCAGCCACAAGTCCTGCTAATCGGCTGTGAAGTGAAGCTTGCATGGGCTGGCTGCTCTGGCCAGCAACGACCCACAGAAGAGGTTCCTCCGAAGTAAATAACAAGGAGAACTGGGACTTGTGTATGTCCTGACTTTTGCTGCCTCTTGAGGAAATTCCTGACTTCAACGAGTCCTGCTACAAGGAGACCTGACTGAGCTGAAGAACTCATCTAGCTAAAGAGATTTTCAACATTTTCTGACAAGGAGAATAAAACCCAGTGAAGTCAAGTAAATTTTATACTAAGCTCTGCTGCAGCTGTTTAACATCCCAGACCTTCCCATTTCTCCTTCCTTGCCAAATGAGGCAACGCAAATCACATTCACAGCTCCTCTTGAACATGTGACATGGGTTTGCAGCGTAACAAGATTAGTTTTCCCTGTAATCCTCTTAAAATGTCTTTCATGATTGTCTTTTCATCTTTTGGTGTTCTGGAACTTGGATTAATGGGATTGAGATTTATTCCACAGGTCCTGTTTGATAAGCTGCTTTCAAGAATTAGTTGCCTACAAACATGTTTAATTTGGTAAAAGCATTTTAATGGGTAGCTGAATTATGCAGTGTTACACCAAACATACTGTTAAGGCCTATATATGTACTTGCAGTATTTATGTCTGTAGACACTACTAGACAGGGAGGTGAATTAAACAAGATAGGCTTACTCATTTCAGAGTGTCTAAAATACCTCACGTGGCTTCCCTTGGCAGATTTGCAGAGCCTCAGCTGCATGCTTGCAAACTAGCCAACAAATTGACCATGTGCCTTTTCTTGTTCTCATCACATTTCAAGCACCATCCTCGACCTACCCCTTCCATTGGTCCCACAGGACGTATTCACCTTGCAATCAGCTTGATCTGGTCCCCTTGTCACTGAATCCTTGTTTAGTTAATAGAAGCTTGATACCAAAGGAACAGCTGGTTTGCTGAAGCACTGAGGTGACAAATCCCACATCCCATTTCATGCAACTCTGAGTGAGTGAGCAACTGAACTGCTATGCCTGGTGCCTTGGCATAACCAATGTGTATTTTACAAACAGAAAAAACTAAAGCATGGAGCAATTACATGATGTTGAGCCAGTCTAGACCAGAGCTGCTTAATGCATGACTCAGGGTTGTTTCA
The DNA here is from genome assembly GCA_026283785.1 of Coracopsis vasa. NCBI lineage: Eukaryota > Metazoa > Chordata > Aves > Psittaciformes > Psittacidae > Coracopsis > Coracopsis vasa. Next base: position 31,971 of record JANHGB010054883.1, read on the forward strand.
ACTCCTGCGTTTAGCCCAAAAGACCACCCTGCCAATGTAAAACCAGTATATGGCTTTATGCCTTCCCCTGCCTGTCCTTCTGCCTCTTACAACTGACTCCATTTCAACCCCATCTCTTTAGTTAAGTCTTATTCTAGTGACAAGATTTCCTACCTTACCCAGGAGGTGCTGGAAGGGGGGCCCATGGCTGGAGAACATTTCTTAATCATACAGTGGCACCCTCTGCTATGCAGCGACCTCTGGTGAAGCACTGTGCTTGGCTGACCTTCACGCCCCATTTCCGGGGTGAATTTACAGCTATAAAATTGCAGCACACAGCAGTGCTTGGGTTACAAGCCAGGCTGTTCTTATTCAAGATACATCCTTTGCTCTCTGTTCCATTCCTCACATTACTCAGTGGCAACCTATTTAACACAACATAAATTGCCTGTCTATGGCCACCTAAAAGCATGATAACTGCTGCTGTGCTGTGTTCCCCAAACTGCAGTGGGCGTCCCCTAAGTGACATGAACCTGAACGGAACCAGTCGCCCATCAGCAGGAGCCTGAGCTGGGAGAGGAGCAGTGGTGTAAACTGGCAGTCCTTCAGTTACCTGTTTGGGAGCTTCTGCTCTGGAATAGGGTTGGATCACAGGCTTTATGTTGCCGCTGCACTTGCACATGCCTTTAGACAAGCCACTAAACATCTCTGAAGCTGGATGTTTTAATTTCTAAGAGAAAAATAAAAATAAAATTAACTTCCAAAGCTACACTTGCTCATCCCAGCAAAGCACATTACATGTACTGATGCCACAAGCCCGGGTGCACTCAGCACCGGTTTGTCTCCAGACACCCATGCAGTGTGACACCCCATGTGTACTGGTGCCTGTAATGGGGCCAAGGCCTCCCTGCGGTGCTGGTGCCAGATCTGGGTGGGAGGCTGGAGCCCGAGGGTCCAACTCTGAGTGCAAGGCCAGGCACACAGCTGCACCCACCCACCTTCACCCTGTCACCAAAATCTGGGAAATAAGCTCTCTAATGAGACCGATAGGTTGGAAAGCTGACATTATTATGGTATTGGATGCAGGGGGGATCACTCCACCTATCATGCACACCCAGAACAGACATTTTACAGCTTAGATACCTTTATTATATCCATATTAATCATAATTCCAAAACATGCCCACCCAATTCTTGTTATTCATTGCATATGGTAACTGGTAGGTAAGGACATAGCGCAGCTGCTGTGCATTTGAGGAGTGGTCTCTGGGGGTCGTTTGGTGAGAAATACCCCTACTCATTTTATCCTTCGATGGAATTCTGTTAGTTAAGGACACTGGCTGGAAGTCTTGCCAATTAACTACAATTACAAATGGGCTAGTTTATGACCCTGAGAAGCTCCTTGAGCTGTTTCCTTCTGCAGCTGTTTACCTATTTGTCTGGCCTTATTGATAGAAGGCAGGCCCACATCAATTCTAAAGACGTGGTCATCTTGTTGCACGCCTTATCTTGTAGCCTTGTCTGTATCTTTATGCACTATTAAATACTTGTTTAACTCGGCATCAGCCCGTCTCCTCACACAAAGCCCGGGCACAAGCGGGGCGGGCTGCAGGCGCGCTC